>UZAF01018542.1:16948-31977 GCA_900617895.1 Haemonchus placei | reverse complement strand
AGAGCGGGACATTTGCGCAGCAAATGACACAAGGAGCTCATGTCGCAGCGCATATATGTCACCTATACACCGCATATATGTCACGTCTGTGCGCTTAAAGAATCACCTTGACCCAAAGACACACGCACCATTAATCCTAAATTTACCCATATGAGATGTTTAACAACGAATTCGGTTTCTTTTTTTTGAGGATCCCAAAAGCCAGCTGTCATTAAGTCAATTACTAGGTTGGTAATCTATCAATTTATGTCCTTCCCTCTCAGTTTTGAGAGGGTTTGTTTTCACCCGTTGCTCAGTCTGTTGGTTAGTGGTTATCCCCTGTTCAAAATTGTGTCAAGCATTCCATCTCCTCGACTAGTTTTTAGTGAAGCTGTTTGATTTGTTAAAATAAACTTAAAAAACTTAAAATAGACTTATAATCAGTCATCATATTTCTATTAAGAAACTACGAAAGACTTACTCGCATCGTCACCGATTATCTCTTCTGGAAGCAGTGCTTACTTCGTGCGCAGGTTTATTTTTTTCGAATGTTTAGTTATTTATTTAACTAGTCTGCTACAGAAGTTTGAGAAAAAGAGGGAAAGCCTGAAGTCATTCTGAAATTTGAGGTTCCTATTTTAAGGAGCGCATCCTGCGCTAATCCGTTTCGGAAGCCAGTTATCAAAGCCCCAACAGCTAGTCAGTCATCTGAATCTACTGCTTCTTCAGTAAGTTCGTTTTCTAGGGTCTTTTGCATATCCAAGCAGACTACCCTTGCTGTGGCTTACAATTAGAGTATCTTCAAATTGCGGGTCAGCATATTCTTTTTCTCATGAACCTTTATTTGTGTGCCTCAAATATTTACAATCCGCATATCAGCGGTTCAGCACAGTTCAATTAAAAAACAGTATGATGTTTACTGAATTGAATGGCCCTACTGTCCTAAAGGGACAAGCTTAGCTTACCTAGTTCAGTTTTTCTTTTTTGGGTTTTTTTTTAGTCTGAGGCATCTTCAGATCTTAGAAGGTAGAACATGACTGCGTGAAGGGATCATGAATTTCTAATTGGCTTAGGAAGCATAAACTATGGAGTCTTTGTGAGTGTAAGTGATCATTCATCCGGAGATGGTGTGTCCAGAAAAAATTATAAGGGTGTAAATACTTAACAGTATGATGTTGTTTCCGTTTCGGGTGTCCTACCCTCACAGAGAGGGTCATGGAAGAGCTCTGATTCATACAAGTGATATTCACAGTACCTTCTCTTTGGGGTCCTTCCTTACTTTTCTCTGGTTATTACCCTCACTTTTCCCTGATTATTTCCAAGTAGCTGTCATTAACCAAAGGTTGACTTCATTAGTGGCTTGGATTGAGTGTTTCGCCATTCAGTTCTGACACGTTATGGGAGGTCTCACTTCCGATTCTTGGCTCTGTAATATTTTTTTACGGAAGTAGAGAAGTGCCACGTTGCCCAACTACTGCCATCTTCCACGAATTGAACTCAGCAATATAAAAGGGATAACATTTTTGGCGGTCATCAATCCCGTCTGAGGGATGCCCACCCGCGTTCGACTTCCATTCAGATTTAGCATATATAATGAATAATGAATTGGGTAACTGGCCGATGTACAGTCAGTGCCTTTATCCTCCCGGACGAATCTGGTACCAATTAGACGGCCCTAAGGGGTGGAAGGCTTGATTGGCCTAGGCAGATATTGAGCCTAGTTTCGAACACGTAACCATGCGTTTAGGTAGTGCGCCTTTTGCCACTACACCTCTTCAGTAATATCTTTTCATGTGGTCAGTTGCTACCACACTTGTCTAGNTGATTGCTCGAACAAACCGACTTTGACGAAACACCGGCCAACAAAAGGTCGTTTGAAATGGCTGAAAAGGAAGCTTCAAAGCTATAGAGACTGGTATCTCGCTTGTCTTGCACAACTCAGTGCACAGTATAATTCCAATAAGCGTCATGAACTGATAGAAAGTCACCCATGGCGCACTCCAGAATCGGATTCTTCTGTGTCCGTAGCTTCAACCCTTTCAGTTTATATAGCGTTATTTTCGGCGTAGTTCGAGGCCTGATTGCCCCAATGAAGCTCATATTTGCTAAACGGAGCCCTTACCCACCCTGATCACGGCGTGCTTGTGAGGACTGCTGCTCTGTTGAAATCTAGAAAAGCTGATCAGGTTCTCGGTGGTATAAAAGATAGCGAAGCATACAAATAGTATACTGAAGTTCATGTTCTGTTCGAAGTTAAAAATGAATACATAGAGAGTTGAAAACCGTGGGTGTTTTCATTAAAGTTGCATCTGTTTGAATGGGGGAAATAAAAGATAAAAAGTTGTATCTCCGTAAAATAAGTGAAGAAAGTGATGAAGTAAATTTAGGAACAAACGTCATCTGATTCGACCAGTCAAGAAGACGATAGCAATCAGTGCACCAAGTTGAATTTTAAGATATTCGGTTATCGTCCGGCAGGGCTTAGAGGCAGCTTCAAAAGCTAACCATCACCCTTTTGTCAGGACTTAATTTCTGTGCTCCGTCAAATTTACACTATGTAAATGCATGTTATGATCTCCTTATAATGTTTCCTTGTGAATGTGATGATTGTATTCATTGAATATTCTAGAGAGATTCAAAATGAATAGCGATATCCGAAATCGTGGTATCATGTCACGGTTATTGTTAGACCTGATAAATCGTATTTTGGACGACGATTTTCTTTCTAGAGTCTTTAAGTTTTCGAAAATGGTTTTAGCTGTTCGTCATGGTTGTCAAGATTTCTACAGAAAAAGCGACCTCTTTAACCGTTACGTTTCCTTTTCGGTCAACATTGCACGAATGACCACTGGCCGTGGGAAGGATTGCTGTCGGTCCCGTGGTGTAGCGGTTAGCACTCAGGACTCTGAATCCTGCGACGGGAGTTCAAATCTCCCCGGGACCTATCGTTTTGCCAAAGAACTACGTAAAACTCTTACAATCCTAAGCCTAGTACTTGTAAAAGTTCTGTTCGAAACGGTACTTTCGACTCACATTTTCGACTTTTTGGAAAGGAGAATTGCACAAAACAGTGACGGGGTCACTTAGATTGTGTAGAATCAGTGATGGCTTGTTTAAACTTTTAATAAAGGATCGTTTACGAATAAGTATAAATTCTACCATCGGCGATTTTTGACAGAATAGTTTTAGAATAGTCAACCTAAAGACCTTGGAGCGTACCCCCGATAATGTCTAGCGCTTGTCACTAGATTTGGGATATTTCATCGACCCTGGGAGGGACCGAAGGGGGAGGGGGGGTGTGCACGAGTTACCTCTGCTCTACCTCTACAAAATGATCCGTTTTAAAACTGGTACACAAAATTTGTGGCAGTACATCTTGCGAGCAGCTCAACAAATCATGGGCGCTCCCTAACGGGAGTATACGTCCCTCCGAAACTTCCAGTACACTCCTTTTCTGCCGCTGGCTGACTCAAGCTGAAAAAGAGCACGTGCTCGTGGACTTTGATGTGTTGAAAGGGATGGAACGTGCGAATGCGCTCTGCTGCCGTTCAACAGCAACAACAAGCACATCGCGCACTATCGATCGCTGGCTCCCTGCCAGCCTGGTGAACACCATTCCTTCCTTCTCATTAGTTCCTTTTCTCCTCAAGTCTATACTGCTCATTTCGTGCTCTTTCTCTGATGAAGTTATTTTAGTTCCGAATCAGGCTGAATGCATAGCGTAAAGGGGAAGATTACGTCGTTTCTGCAGTGCCTTGATAAAATGGTTCTTTAGGAGCTGTTTGTATACCGGTAATGACTTTTCTAATTGAAGTCGTTTTCTGTTTGGATCTAGAAATAAGGTTAACAGCTACATATTGAAGTAACCCAAGTAGTTGAGAATTTCTAAGGTGTTTGCATGACGAAGCGGTTCCTCTCCAGTGACCCTGCCCTTTTCGTGTTTCTTGATTTATGGACAGTCATACCGTCTGCAGTACGATTTTTAAAAATAGGCACTTGCAGTAAAAATTGGTGCAAAATCTAAATTTGGTGTTTTTTCGAAATTGGAATTCTTGAGTTTGAAAAAAAATTTACCTTTCTTCACACTATGCCCGTCTTTCTGTTCGGCGAACCTATGAAATTCCTCCAGTAAGACAAATGCAGTAGGGAATTGGCCTTTGTGGTTTGTGAGATTTCCAATCCAGCAGGGAAACAAACGTGTTCGATAGGCTATTTTCTGGAGTCTATCAAACAGGTTTGATTCCTTACTGGGGTTTTTCTTGTCTTTTTCTTTTTTTATTTTCATTTCATTCATTTGGACATTCAAATTACGTCCAAATGCAGCTTTTTTTGGCCTTCAGGTGAACACCTGCTTTCCAAGTTGAATTTTTTTTGGCTTGGTATTCAGGGCTCGGCATTTACTAGGAATTTGTCCCCACTCATGGTTTGATCCCCGATACCGTTGTTGCATGTAACTCTGTAACTAATGCAGCTACTACTCTGAAACTTGTATAGCCGGATTGTATACCCTCTGTTGTTTCACTGCACCGTGGTAAAGAGAGAGCTGACCGAGGCAGCCTGCACTTTTCTTTTTACTCTCGGAGCTCATGCTTAGTGTGGGAAGTGGCTCAAGTTACCTGACGGGTTTACAACTATGTGATTCATGTTGCTAGCCCCTTCCCCCAGTAACATTTAGATAATGCAGATGAAACTTCTTCCACCTTATAGGCTAATTTGGTGGTTCTGTTGCATATTTCTCATCAACAATTATATCGACCATGTGCTCATATTGTTTATCACAACTTGTTTATGGGGTTTATGGGCTGTGGAATGGAGGTAATCATGGGCACAGACGGCTGGAGACGTTCATTGAGGGCAAGGTGCACGATAACTCAGTAGAGATGAAACTGGTAGAGTGGATGGTCATCGGTAAGGAACCGACAAAGTCAGGCCCTGGTATTTCCAGTGTGAGGGAAACCGAGATATAGGCATGTGTTGTGGGTGAGAGAGGACAGGGACAATCAGCTATGTGAAACACCCACGAAGTCATGGGAGGTGGAGCGCAACAGTACATTGGAGGCTCAGTTATCACCATTTTTGACTTGATACCATTGACCATTGCAGGTGGTCTCCTCAGCCACTTGGCCACGCACTCGATCATGTTTACCTTTCATATTTACACACTAATTGCATCGTCAACATTACCATTACTGCTATAAATACACAAGTAGGGTTCGTAGCCTGATTGTCATGTGGTCGACAGTCAATCAAAACAATTTTTTTACCATAATGCGATACTCAGAATTTTCCAATTCCCGTAATCTTCAGGATTTTCTCGGCCCCTCCTCTCCTTCCCCTTTCCCCTGCACGGATGAAATCCCTCTAGCTCTGAGAAATGGGAGCAAAGTGTGGGTTCCTTAAAAACTGACCCATACCCCTCAAAGGTTGCTTTCATTTTCCTCACTTATCTGTGTTTCAATGCACGATTTTTTAGGCTGTCGTTAATCAGACTTCCCGTTATATCAATAATTATATATCTTTTTTATCGATCGGGAAAAATTAGTAGGACTCACACTACAGTTATTCGGTAAAGTTGTTAGAAATCAGATTATAACAAAGGCGTTTGGGTTGGAAAGCTTTTTCTAAAAACCGTCTCGTACATATCAAGTTGTAGTCCCTTTGTATGCTTATGTATTACCTTCGTCTATCCGCTACAAACCCTTCTGCAAGCCACTGTTTTTGGCTCCCTTACAATTGAGTTTCGAGTGCTTTGAAGCTATTCCGTGGAACATCGGTTTGTAGAAGTGTTTGGTCAACGACGAACATCGACAGTGGCAAACTCTGTCGCAGGCAAACTTCGTAGACGAAAGACCAGTCGGGGCTTGTTCACAAATTTCAGCTCCTTAGAGTCCACTGTTTGGTACCTTCGGGTTCATAAACACCTCCGATCATCCGGTAAATCAACAATAATCAACTTGTCTCATTAAGAATACCGAGAAGTAAATTCTTGTGATAATACGCCTTCTCCCAGTGATTTCATGTGGTAAAATTGAATCATACACTGGAGTATTCTCCCAAACTTCCATTGTCAGCTTTCCTTTCAGTCTTGTCGTTGTTGTGAAGTGGTCGTTCAGAAAAAAATGCCCTATGCATATGAACGCATTTTCGCGACGATTCTCACTTCTTTCGCTGAGCGCCTGAGGCTTCAGCCGAAGTGACTCACCGAAAGCACGAGGCGTAGGAGGAGGGGATGGGGAAAGATGTTCCATTCAGAAAAAACCTCATTACGACTGCATGCATATCTTTCATATTCTTTTTCATGCATAAAAGGGATATCTTTTTTCCATGTCCCATATGGGTTGCCTACGATTTGACGTCAAAACACGGACTCGTTATTTGCCTCAAAACGTTGGTTGCGATAATTCAGTTAAAAGGAAAAATGACCAAAAAAGGTGAATTCCATTGGGAATCCACTAAGTGAGATGGACGAGTTCGCCGTTGCTGAATTAGGAAGTTGCCCTAGACGGACGCTAAGAACTCTGTTATTCTCGTATTCACTGTTGATGGCGTATTTCGTCTAAGAAATACAGCTATTTGCCGTGTTGATTCACTTCCACTGTTGCAATTACAGTTTAGTTTAATTTCGATTAGGAAAGAAATTCGGTGCCTACCTTAGAAGGCAGACTCTGGGAAGTGGGCATTTGTATCGGTCAGGATAAGTGCCCTCTCTGCAGTTCAGCCTTATTCACCGGCTCACCACAGCTATTTTTTGACCAAGTGGTAGGAAATGTGTCTGGTTTGTTATCGGTCCTAAGAGCACTTTTCAGAGCATAATCCAAACGAATAGCTCCCATTTAGGGAAATTCCGCATACAAATGGACGAATGGGAATAGCCTGAATTATAGAAGGCGGATTATAATTACTACTGACAAATACTGCTCGAGACTATTGAAATGGTCTTTCTCACCTTTGTTATAAGCCTATTTAATCAGTGTCCTCACCGAAGTGGTCAGTTCCGATTGACAGTTGCACCACGTTCGGGGGACTTTTACGTACTCTCACCCATGCCTAAATGGGGGGAGACGGGCGTAAGGAACGATTTTGGGTAATCGTTTCGCCGCACGCGGCTGTCGCGGACAACTCATTCGCCTTTATTACAGCTCTAGAGTTCTTCATACAGCTCAATCGATATGCGATCATTATTTTATGCATGATTCTACTATTATTACTTTTGTTCTTGTATTTCTTACCCACTGCTGCATCCTGCATTCCTTCGCGCGCGACGCCCCTCTCACCGCGACGCGACCACATCGTTCCTAACGCATCACACCCCTAAATGGGCCCACCTTTCGTCGAATAATCTGCCTGTCACATCTTCATTGCTGGTTATGTTACCCTTTCTAGTCATATGTGTGGTACTCACCAATTTTTACTACTCCTGAAGTCGAGTGGGTAGCTAGCTGTACTTTGGACGAACGGAAAAAACAATGGTTTAGTGCTGATTTTGCTATCGCACCGTCGGCAGTACTACCAGATTTGAATCGCATTTACGCTTTGGCATGTCAACCACTTCTCTTTCGGTCCACAACATTCTAGTACCTTTCCTTTCATGTCCATTCGGTACTTTCAGTGTACCACTGGCTCGACAATGGTGATGAGCTCTGCAAAATTGTTTTTGGAGTATAAATTAGAACAATTCCAACTGCTCTTGATTGAGGGAATCACTTCGACTACTGCTGGGCCTCGCACTCTGGCTTTCTACTACATATTTTCAAGTGCAAATGAAGGTGTAGTTACAATAGAAAGGTCTATAATCACTCTCCTGGAACGTCGTGTTTTCAGTCTCATTCAGAATCGCAAATGTCTGGGAATATAGCTTACCTGTAAGGTTACTGGAGAAGGCTAGAACATAAACTTGAGTTCCGAAGATTCTATTTGTAATTTCACCCGCCTTGGGAGTAGTAGTGGAGACTTGGGCGAGATCTGATTCTATTTTTTGAGCAGTGGGGCTCAACCTTGATTGTCCCTGCGAAAAGGTGAGAAGACGGAGAGAGTGAGCTTGAGGGAGGAGGATTGGGATGGGACTAGTTGAGAGGGATATTATTAAACCATCCCACTTGTAGAGAATGTTTGAACTATATTCGTGTCCTTGCAAAGGCCCCCATCAGACCCTCCTCCCTCTTCAAGATTCATTCTCTCAAATCTTTATGAGGTATGGGAATCCATCTTAGGAATAGGGAGGTTGTTTCTGTTTTGTTGGTCCTTTACCCTTTCTCTCCTTTCCCCTGTTTCCTGTTCTGACCGGAAGGAGGAGTTTTTTATGGGTTCATTAAGACGGAATGGGGATGAGCATGGGGCACGTGAGGGGAATTCATCATCGCCTTGGTTAGCCCTGCCTCTACTTCAAAGCGCTTTCAGTCAAATTGGGGTAAAATAGGCACGTTACTGCAGTTTTTACTGCAAAGGTGTAGTTGGGAATCCCTCCATAACCTCCTTGAAAACATCGAGTGAGAGCTCCCAAGTGGAGTGGTTAGACCTTCGAAGTTGTTTCTGTTTTCGTTTCGAAATTAGTTGAGCGCGTGGCTCGGGTGTGTCGATATCGATCGGCCCAGTTGGTTTTCGCACTGCACCGCTTTTCTCCCACATCTCGTGGGTGGCCGATTTTGAACCGAATTTCAGCCATAACTTTCCTTGATTCTCTTTAAAACAATGTTCGGGATCAGTTTAGAGGTCTTCTTCCTCTAGGGATCACCGATTCACTCAAGCATGACCCAGAGTTAAGCAGCGATTCCTTTTTTTCCTTATCTTTTTCGTTGTTTTCCAATTTTCCTAGTGTTATGCCATTTATTAGTTTGGGACCCTATCACTCTTCATATTTTTTCCCTTTCTTGGTTTTGCTTGTTGTGCAGGCCGGCCGATTTGTCGAGACTTAAGATCTTATCATCCTTTATCATCCGAGATCATTCGGCTCAGGGTTTTAGAGAAAGCGATATAGGCTTCTTTCGTTTTGTTTTCTTGGGCGAGGCTGGTCATTCCCAGCAAGTAAACAAGGAAGTAAACAAGTTATCTTAAAGGACTCGCGGAAGGATTAACTGTTGAGTGAAGCACCTGAGCATTTTCGAGTCACTACAAACTTTTCCTATCCTTTCGGTTTATAACGAGTTTCTGGTGGTCATTACATTCGAACGTTCCAGAGATTTTGTTCGCTTGTCGTGTGACATCCTTCCCACTACATATCTCCCAGATAAATCTCCTTGATTACGGTTTTTCCGGGATTTTTATTTGCTTAGGTCAATGCCCGTTTGTGGTTCCTTTCCAGGATCCTATCCACTTTTCGTTTCTCGGACAACCCTCTTCTACCTGGAGTGGTTCAGAAGCTATTCCTATCCGAATAAGCTGATGCTGACAGTATAGGCGATACTGATGTAAACAAACAGTTTCTTTAGGTGGGAAATTATATTTTTTNTTTTTTGTGAAAAGAGCAGTAGGGTGGATTGATAATGGCGGATTCCCATATAAAATCCATTTCCCTGGCGATGGAAACTTTCCCCAACTTTGTCTTATAGTCCCAGGAGTTAAAAGTGGATTTTGCCTTTTTCTTTAATTTGAAACGAAAGAGAATTTTGCCATTCGCTCTGCTGATCCCTCCGACCCCTCCATGTTTCTGCCTTTTCTAATGTTGTCCTCAATCTCCTTCTCACAACGACCCTCCTTCCCTCTTACGCAGCTTTTTGGGAGAGCACTTTCTCCTTCTTTTCGACTTTGAGCTTACCCCTGTTGGATGTTCATTTCTAGAGGGTTCTCACCTTCTTTGACAACTGCTAGTCTTCTTATTTTTCTTTATACAACAGTTTCTTGTTGTTTTTCGATTGCGATAAGTTGTGATGTGTGATGTGAACGTGACAGTTCTGAACGGAAAGATGCTGTCCCGTTCATTTTGATGCCTTGAATCATCTGGCGGACTTTTTAAGTCGTCAAGAATTTGATTCGAGTAGTCGTTATCTATTTGCCCTTATCATTCTCAGCCGGAACCTTTCTGAAGGTCACATTGTCACAGCAAGTAATTCGTTGAATGTGTATTGGAACATTAACTAATCGCTTTGATCGGTCGGTTTTGTTATAGCTAGCTTGTGCACGTTCGTTGTGTAAAGGGGGTGGACTTTCAGTTGAATCATTTTGACTAGCGGGGCTCATTGTGTATTGGTGTTATTTATTGTTCAGTCAACGAGATGCCCTTTCCCCCTTTGTGAAGGCCCAGGCTAATCGAACGCTCCTGGAAATCTCTAGATCTTCACGTTGTATTAGCTTTTGTTCTCTTTATCCCCGTATATCTACCTATATTTTCTTGAAAATGAGTTTATGATTGCAGGGTCCCGAATTCGGATCTAGACTTCCTCCAATCTTGTCTTTTGTATGGGACCAACACGGTCAACCGGTAGGCAGAGCCGGTGTTTCCATCTATTAAGACAAGCCTGGCCCATGGTCTACTGGCAGTGATCTAGGTAGACCGGATGTACCAGATTCTCCATAGAAAGTGATACCTCTAGCTCGTTTATCGTCTTAGTCCCGCAACACATGGTAAAGGGCGAAAAAGTAATTCGTATGCACTAGTATGCGACTAGTATCTTTGTGGGAGTCAATTCCATGGGCATGGGTATCTCAAATGGGAGTGGCCAATGCAAAGGGCTTTTTTTCTATTCTTGTCGCTTACTTTTTCTAGCATTCTCATTTTTGCTGCATTGATAAATGCCAAAGCATTAATCAAATGTGACAGGATCCATGTTTTCCTCTTTCAGCAGGCAGTTACAATTAGATTAGGCTTTTATCTTGGATTTTTTGTGAAACAAATATCGAGAAATTCGATAATATGATGAACTCAATTCTCACATGTTGGAACTACCATGTTTGATGAATTGATTCCGCTTTTTAGTTGAGCTTTTCCACATTTTCCGTGCGTTCGATTTCTAAGGACTGACTAGGGCCTTTTCCCAACGAGCTCGGCTACTAGTGTTGAGCAATTCCTCGAAATTTTTTATTTTTCGGGAAATTAAATAAATTGCAGAAAGACCTTGGTCGACTCTTTGCGTCATCACTTTACTTGCATGCGGTCAAATACGTCTACAAATAAGTTTGGGTGTAGGATGCACGGCGCACCTTTGTGAATCTCGCGCGCTTGTTTCGACTTTATTCTTGATTTGACACCTCAGAATTTGATTTTGTTTATAGATGCTTCAAAGTTTCATTTATTGTCGGATAAATGGGTAAAAACCTATATTTATTTTCAAACGGTTAGCAGGAAAAAGAAAGGCCCTGACAGGAGGCTTTTTCTCCTTTGGAAATCCCTTTTTTCTAACAACCCAAAAAAGATTTTCGATCATTCCCTGGTTTCAGTGTTCTGCATCCAGAGCCTTTCCATTCATTAAAGACTATGTAGAGGTTGAGAATCACTGAGAAACCACCGAAACCAGTTCGTTCTATGTGGGCAAAGAATGGATTGAAGTCATGCACGTGGTGTTAATCCTTGCCCACGTGCAGCCTTTTTTCAACATTGAAAAATCTATTCCGAATCGTCCTCTCCTCTCCTTTCCATCTCCTTTCCGATCTCTTATTTCTTCGGCAATGAACGGAGCAAATGCAGGAGGAGGAGCGATGCTCTCGGACCGATTCTTGTGTTCGCTAAACACATAGCTATCTGTAGTGTACCTTGATCCCAATCAATCTACCAGGTAACCCTTTAAAGTAATTGATGGGTTAGCATTGGCTGCTCATTGAAAACCAGGCACAGGAACAACACACAGCAGTGTGGGTCAATGATTTTCTTCATCTTCAATGGGAAGTCCACTGTGTTTCAGTCAGTAGCTTTCCCCCGCTCAATGCTATCTGGCATTACAACGGCGTTGAGACCATATATCATCAAAACCTTCGCCTACGTTCATCGCTAATGAAAACTGCTATGGTGTATAGCCAGCAGTCATGGGATTTTATCGGACAAGTCCATTATAAACCCACATTCCTCTCATTCCATGACATTTTGCCTTTGGAAAATGGGATAAATCGCCCATAATCCTTTCCTTAAAACAGCCGAAGGCCTTTTTCAGACCACTCCAATTTCGAATTATTCACAGTATGCTAAAGGAAATGGTTTGCTATGCGTTTTTTTCTATTTGAATGAGAGAATTTCAAATTTGTACTGTGAAACTAGTTGGCCAAATGTCGTTCGGTGTAGTTTGATTTCAATGGACTCGTCGTTCTTCGTCTTTCCCCAGTGAATGACATTGGGGGAGCACTTTGAGAATCGATTGAGTTTTTATGTTTCCTGCGCTGTCAGAGGCATTCGTCTTGCAGATGACTGCCCATTGGAGTTCATTGAACCCTGTGCTCTCTGAAATCCCTATAAAACCCAGATTGCGGGGTGTTGAGATTGGGATTTCTGAGGGAAGGATTATGAGGGATTTGTGTCATCTTATTCTGATTGACGTATACAGGCTCACTCATTTTGATTGTCGTTGATTCTTCATACGCCTCCTCACCCACATCCCTCAAAGGAACCTCAAATTGATCAGGCTTGGGTGTTTCTCTTTGGAATTTAATCATCTAAATCGACTTTTTTTCTTATCTCTTTCTCATCCGCCAAGGTACCCTATCTTCACTTTCAGTGTCTTTTCTCTCCGTAGGTGGCTCAGATTTTTGTGTAATTTAGTAAACAATTTNTTTACCAGTGTTTTCACTCCGAAGCTTTCAATAGGTCATTTCTCCATAAATATAACCTTATAGAAAATTCGTTTTCTCCATGTGTATGCTCACCAGTCGTCGGAAAAGCCGCATGTGTTTGCACTGAATGATTTGAATGTTCTCTTATTATACGAGTGTTGAATCAGAATGACTGGAATGTCATGCTTTTCATGAGAGCCAGGAATAAATTTACTTTTCTGCCTGAACTTTTCCGTCAGTCTCTCCCTTTCCTGGGCGCCTTTTTAGTGACCAGATTTCTCCCGATAGGCCTGTTGCAACTTGATGACAAGATGAAGTCCATCACGTCAGCCTGCCCAGTCTCTGGTTATCACAGTACCAGTCGGTTCTTTTGATCGGTGTCATCATTCTTTGACGTTCCTTCTTGCCGCTTGTGTTTACGCCTTTTTGACTGATCCATATTTCTTCTGAGGTGTCTTTTTTTATTGTTTTTCATCTTAGCAACATCTTTCGCTGTTTTTCAAGCCATCACCTCTTTCGGGCTCATCCACTGAGCTGGTGTTAAAGAACTTGGGAGGTTCATTTGCTGAGTGTTCAAAGAGGCTTTAGAGAAAAGCAATCAGAAGAGATTGATTTATGCTCCACACTAAGGCATCAACTATTTGGCTCATAATCGGGCGCAGCGGGGACCGTCGTTTTCGCTTGGTCTCCCCTTATCGGAAGGGAAGATAACATTCCTGGATTAGATAGGAGAACTTTTGCTCAGCTAGTTTTCTAATAGTTTTTGACAGCGGGAGGAGGTAGTGCAGTGGCGGTTAGCGCATTATCACACACACTTGGTACGAGTCTGATTCCTTATAGATACCCTTCCTGGCAAGCCGAGCCTTTTACTCTTCCGAGGTTGCTCAATTTGTACCAGGCTCGTGGGAGAATAACAGCACTTCATTGTACAGGCCCAATGCGCATGAAAAGCGTCAGTATAATTTTGAATGGAAGTGAGATGCGTGGCTCATCCCAAAATTGGAATCGGCTAACACCAGTCGACTTTGTCCTTATCCTTGTCCTTAACTTTGGCACTGGTCACCTCCATCTTCATCTGGTCACTGTCAAAGAGCGAAGGAACTGTTCTATCTTTTTAGTAATTGCTAATAAAGTTCTCAGCTGCTACGTGGGCTTTCCCTGTGCCCAACAGTGATTACATGAAAACAATTGTGTCTCTGAGGTAGGAAAATAGAAGGGACATGGCTAGAATGGACAAAGTTTTCCTTATCTTCACCGGCGATCCTTACTCACCTACTACAAGCCTTCCGCAGTGGATTTTCCCTGAATTCTATGAGCAGAACGTCGATTGTATGTCCCGCATAAGCGTGGTTGAAGTTTGCAGGCAGTCTTGTCCATTGCTTCACCTTTTTCTCCATCTCCATCTTTCTAATTTTCAGGGTTACAAAGTGACTGAACATGAAGGCGTACTTCTTCAGTATCTTTCCGCACTAGTGTGAAGTCAAAAAGAGACACGTGCCGTTTTTTTTTTTTGCGAAAGCTGTTAGGATTAATCAAAGGAATGCACTGAAAAGCTTCTCGAGTCCTTCTTTCAATAGAATAAGCCGTTTTTTCATAATGATTTCCCGGAGTTCTCTGCCCTTAATCAACGTAAAATGAAAAGCTGTTGTCCTAGGTGTCCATCCATAGTTACCCTCTTTTTTGATATTTCTTCGTTGCCGGTTCGACGTGCTCTCGCTCATTTTTTCCTCAACATTTCTCTGCTACATGTTTTCTCCCAGTGGCTGTTGCCGGCTTGATTGACTTCCTAGTTTCTCGCAAACCCACTGACAGTAGGGCGTAGGGTTGCGATGAGAAAGTTTTCCTACTTAATGCAAGGCCATCCTTCTATTTTCGACTTTCTCGAGTAATTCGGCGAAGGACACATAGCACAGCACTCACTACTCTAGCGTCTCCGTGTCCTCAAACTTCTCCCAGCAGATATTAGTTTTTGTGGAAAGTATCTGCAAAGTTTCTCGTGGGGCTTTCTTGAAGTTTCCATAGAAACACTATGGATAGACACTACCCGCTTGCATGCGCATAACATATCGAGATACATATTTCATGATATCGCAGTTGACGTGTGACCAGGTCGGGGTTCATCTTCGACCATTTCTTCGAAAGGTTAAAATAGGCAGTTTGGGAGATGATTAACCGGCCTTATTCTGGAAATCGCATCCTTTCGGGGCGGAAGTGGTGTAGTGGCAAGTGGCGCACTATCTCACACGTACGGTCAGGGGTTCGAATCCCGGATCGATGCCCGCTCCACGCCAAACAAGCCTTCCATCCCTCCGGGGTCGGTTAATTGGTACCAGACTCGTCTGGGAGGATAAGACCACTGA
>UZAF01018542.1:0-16701 GCA_900617895.1 Haemonchus placei | reverse complement strand
CATCCCTCAGATGGAATTGATTAAAGCCGAAAACTTTATCCTTCATCCTTTGTGTAGTGAAGCTGCGGAGGTTCTTTAAATTTTCTTCCGTAAGCTAGAATTCGCGAGTACTGCTCTGGAATGCAGGTATCACACGTTTCTGCCTTTCACAGTCTTATAGATACCCTCCATCTATGCTTTCAATCTCTTTGGAATTGGTCAATTCAAATTGGACTCATCTGGGGATGAAACTATCAAACTATCCATCGACTGGTCCTCCATGTTTCTACAGGGAAAATCAGGCATCCAAATGCTACCACAACTATCAATGAAAGTTTAATGCTTGGCGCAGATTGGTTCAAGATTTCTTGACGTTAGAGGCGTAATGTGCTCCCATTTCTTTGCACCGTTGCAATGCAAAAAAATGTTCCAGCAGCAGATTATCACGTAGGCAGTTGCGTTCGCAGTCGAAGTGGGGAGCTAGTCACATGAGCTGCCAAGTGGGTGCGGTCTCACAAAGAGTACTGCGAAGCGCGAGTGTTCCGTGGGTGTCCCGCGGTTTTTGTTTTGTGACTGTTTGAATGATGCATCTACAAATCATTGGTTTTGCTCCGAAAATGAGTCTCTCTTACCCACATGACGATCCCTATAAAAAATGTCACCGATAACTGATGTTGGATGACAAACTAATTCGCTGAGTGGCTCCAACACAGCCAACTCCAACTTCATGACTTCTCACCACGAGGTGGACGATTTGGTCTCTTTGATATTTGGTATTTAAAAGCAGGAGATGATTCGGTTGTTGTCTGATCGATCCTCTCGTTTCTTCTCCGTTCGCTTGCTGGCATTCAGATCGGGGCGGAATTATCAGGGCGCGAAACCATAAAACGTCTAATTGAAACGTTAATGAGTATTTAACTGGATGCCATCGATTTCATTTATTTTAACTGAAATCCTGCTCTAGGGATCACGAATCTAGCGATCGGTGTCGATATATCCAGCTCCGGTATCAAAAGCTGCCATTTTTCCTCTAGATAGCGGTAGCATTTTTAGGTGTTCGCAGATTGGGCCGCGGCGGAAGGGCTGGTTAGCTGGTAACAAGAAGCTTTATACCTCCTAAATGAGTCCCATATCAACTTGTCCACTGCAGGGTGGCAGGAAGCTTTCCTTGAGAGGTGTTCGGTCCTGGATTTGATCTTTGTGGGTGGTAGCGTAGCCAGTCTTCTCTGAGCCACTTCCGCCCTAAGTATGGTAAAATGGAAGGAAATACTTGTCAGGGAGGGCTATCTTCGCGTACATCCATGGGCTTTGGGGCAATTTGATAACGTCGTTCTTACAGTATCCGGGTGACTTGTGGTAAATGCAAAGATTGACGTAGTATGTGGTAGGTGGGTGTATAACTGTTGTCCCATTTGAATCCTACTTTTTTTCCCTTTCCGGAATCGTAATAACATTCATTCCTACGCAAGTGCATGTGTCCTCATCTGTGTCGTAATAAGTTTTTCCAAACCCTCATTTCAAAATAACGTTTTGTTGTAAATTTCATATATTTCCAGTCCTGTTTATATATCATATGCTGTTGAGCGTTCCCCTGCTAATTATTCATCTCCTACGTGTACGAGGTGATAATTGTAGTTTGAATGCGTTGCTGGGCGACCCTGTGTGAGTGTGGCATTAACCATACCAATCGCAAGCATCACTACTGCAGTAGTTATCCCACGGGGTACTTCGTTCATAGCATTTATACCTGTGCTTATGATGTGACAAGGCTGTTCTGGGTACATATTTCTTAGAGCTCCGTCTTTGTTCAACAGCTTAGAACCTCATATCAACGCCTCTTCACCGCAGAGCGAGGTGAAGTGGAACTAAAAGTTTTCGACATAGATTAGTCCACTTCTTTGAGGAGCCATGTTTCCGACTTCTGTTTAAAATTGTAGTGACGTTTGAATGCGCGTCTCTGGAATTTACAATGACTCACTAACAGTTTGTTATTCAAGGCAGCGTGTTTGTGTTCCCAGACGAATGCTTTATTCTAGGAGAATGAGAGGCTTGGTCGGAATGATCGTACCGATTCCGTATTGACCTTAACATTATACAAATGAATGTCTCTAGGCTTCTAGCGTTACCCCTTCCCATCTATGGGATTACCGAAACAAGTGGGACGCTACGTGTCAATGGCGATGGAGGATATCCTACGGATAGGGCTATATTCACCACACATTTTTCCTTTTCAATATACTTGAAAATGTTCCCAAAACAAAATACTCGAAGCAAGTGATTCGTACAGAATCGAGTTTACTTACTTCCCGTCCTTCTTGCAGTTCTAGTATGCATGTTTCCTTTCTACTTATTGTTTCTATGCATTGATTCATATTGTTGGTTGTAGGCTCTCTGTAAGCTTACTACAAGACTTTAGCCAGCGTAAGCTTATGAGTCAGAGTTGTGCAGCTTGAAGCGACATTCGAAATAGTTAGTTCCAGTTCATGTATGAGCAGATTTTTGTGTTCCAGTTTGTGTCCACGCAAATTTCTTTGCTATAATTCATGCCCATGCAGATCTTCCTGCTATCTTATAGGGAATCAAAGCCTCACATATCATTTTCTCGGACCTGCTTATCTCTTATATATCTTACAAAAGACGTTTACTGTTTGGTAAAGTATGAAACTTTATCAATCATATGTTTGTGAGCCAGTCTGTAAATAGCCATATAATGAACAGAACGGATATACTAGATCACTGTCCGAAAGTCTCTCCGTGCCTATTTCATTTCTTATACTCGAGTATTTACTTGATTCTATTGTTTAGCGTTTAATCTACGGAACGCTCTCTCCATATCTTTTCTTAAGGATACCCGCTTCTTCCGACTTTCTTTGGAAACGCCTCGTAAAATTCTTTATCTACAGGGGTGCCCCAAAAAAAGAGACACTATGCATGGGGCCTAATCCAGGGCGGAATACGTCGCACCGATTGAAGCAGCAGAAGAATGTGATTGAGTAAATTGTACTAGAAATGTTGCTTCATGAAAGGGGGCAGGAACTCGTGTGGCTCCTATATCGGCATCAAAATATGAAGCCGTCTGCCATTGCGGACGCGCTCAAGACGACTTATGGGATATCGGTCGGCAACAAGCAGATACGCAACTTTCTCAATCGAGTCGCTCACGAACAGATTCCTGGGCATCGTCGCCGAGGAACTGGAAGACCGCTGACTTCCTGTAGCCCCGACAACTCCGCAATGGCCTGCGATGTAGTGGGAGACGAGCCGATCGTTCCAGCAACCGTGGTCACCTAACGCACTGGGTTTCCCCATGATTGAGTACAATGTGTTGTTGATTTTGCGGGTGGTAATATTCAGTCAGAATTTAATAAAGTTTGATTACATTGGTGGTACAAGCCGAGTCGTGAAAGTGTCTCTTTTTTTGAGCACCCCTGTATAGGTTGAAGACCTTCGGGGTTGAGGGTAGATGATGGTTCTGGGGTTTGAGTGAGTCTCAGGGAACCGTTCTCCTGTTTCACAGATCGGCGCAGAACATTCATCCCCCTGAGAAATAACTTCCGCCTTGCGGCCCCACGATGGTGAGATCAAACGTGACCGAAGTAATAAATGAAAGAATGAAACGCCTATCTCTTCTATACGTATGGCCTGGTGAAGTCGCTGACGACGTGCGAAACCGTTTGGTAACTTCCTCGACGTCATTAGTAGAGGCATGTGATCGGATGACGTCGTAATGGAAATATTTATCGGTATATAGCGAAAACGAACGAAAAACCATCCGAGTCCGCCCAATTCGGTTTCTTGTCGATCTCGTTCATTCTGCAATTTTATTTCCATGCACTCTGGTGTTGCTACTTTTACTGCCTCTGTACTATATTTGGATGGGAGCTATACTTTTCACATCTTTCTTACTTCGGACAATCTTATTCTTATCTTCTATGCTTTCTTCTCATGTTGGAGTAAAAACTATCCTAGTCAAGCGGCTTATAAGTTCACTTATACCTGCATGTAGGGTCATCCTAACTTTTCCTTCCTCGTACTTTGCCCCGGACTTTTTCTTTCCTCGTACTTTGCCCCTAATATTTTGTAGGAAATTTAGAGAGACCTCTGTGTTGTTCGTGTTTTAGAGCTAATTGAAGTAACGAAGTAATTCATGAGAATTAAAGCAAGTCAAAAGCGCACTGTGCGATCACTGTTCTAATATCTATAACCGTGATTGATGCGAGATTGCGCAGAGACTATGGCAAGTCCATTTGGACGAGCTTTCCGTCGTGTGTAATTGCGTAAAAGGCTGGCTACAGTAAGCGAAAATACCAAACTACTGCTTTTAATTATCGCCATGCTTTCAAGGCGAGCTGTTTTAGATTGCAGGGAATGCAGCACCTGTTTCGGGGTTTCTAGGACTTGGTCGTTGAAGAAGGAGACCCCTTAATAATACCATACAGAATTCCTATTATGTGACTTCTTGTAAGTGGGCTATGGGTTGTGATAAGGTTTTCCATGAGAGCTTACCGTCTGTAGCGTATTTATGAGGAATTTGATAAGCCGCCTATATTTCGGAACTTTTTGTCATCTTTCTTTAACCTATTACCCATGATTTTGCTTAGATTTTTCTTGATAAAGGAAAAGACTCGGTGGAGGTGGTTCAGTGGTAAGAGGTGTTGCTGTCACATGCATGGTTCCGCGATCAAATCTCGCTCATTCTAATTGGATTCTTGGGTGATTAGCTCCAGAAAAGCTGTTCCTTTAAGTTAGCTTTTCTGTAGAACTGATCAGCGTTAGGCCTTTTAAGCTTACCAACGGATGAACAAGCTAGTGTGTAGCAGATTTGCGTTGTTCCACTGTTGCTGTCTCAGATCCAAAGGAAAAAAAAAATGCAAAACTGCTGGGTTCCCACAACAAGTATTATCACGATGTACACATTTGTTCTGGGTGACTCACACTCCCAGTAAACACATGCATACGAGAGAGAGAGTCGCTGGAATGAGCTTATCGCCTACAAAAAAATTCGATGCGAGAGAGCATCTATCTTTACCAAAACACTAGACTGCATTATCAATTGTAGTGCTTCTTTGGGAGAAAACAGTCCATCAGTTGCAGGGTTCAGGTTGAGGTCCTTACTAGCCCTTTAGGATCACCTGATTCAGGGGTTATTCTGCTACGGGTCTGCGGAAAGCATTCTGAAGGGCGGTTATATCGAAGCGGTTCAAAGCATTCTGAAGGGCGGTTATATCGAAGCGGTTCATATGTAGCTAAGATCAAAAGTGGCTGAATCAGATATTCGGAGGTACTCTGAATGGTGGATTGGAGTTAATACAAAGGCAAGTGGCGTACTTCACACATACATGGTCATGGGTTCGAATCCCGGACCGATGTCCGCTTGAGCCAACTAAGCATTCCATCCCTTCGCGATCGGTTAATTGGTACCAGACTCTTCTGGGAGGGTGAAAGCACTGACTAGGCATACACCCCAAAATCTAGACTTTTTATACACCAAACGGTTGGTATGGTTATTTCCATGAATCTGATTCCTCCTAGCTCCTCGATCCCAATTCCAAAACTCTTAGGGTAAACTGCCGTCTGGAATACTTTCTAACGGTTCTGCAACGGAATCGCCCTGGACCTGGCAACCATTGGTTGATATATGTATGAAGGGTACTCCCAGGAAATTCCCCTACATGAAGCTTTTTTCGAGGGATGTGAGACCTAGAAGCTGGTCAAAGCTCGTCATGACTCAGAGCGGTTCCCCAAAACTTTGTTCCCGGTCAGTTTTGAAACTTCCATCTTTTGCCAGGTGTGATTCAAATGTGATAAATGCTTGATTACTTGTTTTGCATATTCCATACCATAAGTATTTTTAGTTAATTGGAATCGTAATGAAACAAACCAGTAGCAACCACTTAGTTCTGCATGAATACCAACGATACACAGCTGCTCCTCAATTGCCATGTTGTGCTCATGTGCTGCTTCGATGAGGGTTGCTATCGTGATTTTCTGGTCTTTTCTCAGCTGTATTCCCCAACGAAAAACCGAAAAACTATTTTGCGGCGCGATTTTCGATCTTTTGTGGGTTTGGTTTGGTTCTCAAAGGCACAGTTCGCGATAAGAGTGATTTTCCCACAGGATGAGTCTCTCGTCCCCAGGTATAGCGTATGACAGAGAGCGAATTCAATACTTAGTCGGGTCGTTTTAGGGGCTTAACGATTGTACGGGTTACATGCCCCACACACCCATGACCAGGATCTGAAAACTTCGACAAAGCACCCTGTTCGCATTGGAGCAGCTTTGCCGACAATGCAATCAGCTGATCGCCGTAGCGTAGGATATTACATTTTGGACTATTTTCTTATTCTATTACTTCTCCTTGTGACTGATATTGCTCCGAATAAATATACTGAAAGAGTAGCAGTAAATGGGTGAGTAACCCGGACTAAAATCACCTATGCCGGGATCAGCAGCTCATTGGAAGGCAACTAGGTCATTTTTGGCTTACTGTAGCCAGCTGTACCGCAATGACACAAACATTTAACTGCTTGTCCGAGTACTCCTCCCATGCATCTTTTGTCGTCACATTCTCGTCCAATCCCCTAATTTTATTTCTTTTTCAAAGACTTGGACTTAAATCTCCATAAATATGCCGATTCTCGCTATTTCTCCGCCTTTTTTTGCAAAATTCTGGAAACTATTGCCGTTATTCGTTTATACCTAAGTTCCCTGGAAATATCGTGTGTTTTTGAGGTAAGAGCTGGAAGGGTAGTGGAGAACATCAGGATTCCTTAGAAGAATGGATGGTTACTGTATTTATGATCACTATCCTGTAATAGGTTCACCGTGCCTCACCAAAATGTACACGTAGAAATGCGAAATGGTATTTGAAGCTTAGCCAGGTCTGTTCGTTTCCTCCTCTGCACTTTCCAAGCTTTCACGGCTAAGCCACTCACATGGGGGACAGTTTGTTTTGCTACGTTCCTTGTAACATGAGTAGTATAAGGGAAGAAAGTGTAGTGGCACGTGGTATGCATTGTATCACACGGGTGGTCCGGGAATCAAACCCCCCGGTCGACCAAGCTTTTCAATGTCGCCGGCACCGGGAAAGCTTATTTTTGGTAACGGGCTAGACTCATTGTTAGAGGATAAAAGCACTGACATGTACATCGGCTCGCCATCACAATTCATTGTCTAGGGCATGCATGTATACATACATTCAAAACGCCGCTACGATTTTGAATGGACGTCAAATATGGGTGTATTTTCAAACGGGACTAATCAACACCAAGTGAAATCCATGACAAGGATGTCGAGGGTAAGCGGGATCTCGGTAGCGTATGGGATAAAGCATTTACGCCTAGAAAGCACAAGTACGGGTTCGAGTCCCATCCGAGTCCAATTCTATTGCGTCGAGTGGTTTTATTGATTGCGTCCACGTATGCTTTTTCCTGAGGTCTTGACAGATCGGTGGAATAATATTTCTGGTCTTATCTTCAAAAACAAAGTTTCCTGTCCTGTCCAACTCTTTCCCTCCATGTCACCATCCCCATATTTTATAGTCATTTCAATATTTTCACTGTGTTAGTGCTGATGTCCACTGGGAGTTTTGGCAAAGTAGCCTTCTTCCTCATCTAGCAGCAACATTTGACATTCATACGCTTAATCCCTGATGCTCGAAATCTGTTTGGGGGAATGGGCAAGCAGAAGGGATTGGATTCATCTGTCTACATGGGTTTCATTTTTGAGACTGTCCTCCTGATGGAACCAGACTGTGTGCGTTTGTATGTACAGCTGCAGTTGCTTTTGCAGGGGCGTGGATGGCTCGTTAATTCAAAGATCCGCTGTTGAATCGGTTAAACAAAGACTCGCTGAGATGACACGGGGAATGAGAGGACAATGAGGCGGGCCGCGATAGTAAGTAGAAATGATTTCTAGCAAACGAGCCCAGTGTAAGATACATGGGAATTGGGGTACATCATTGGCACCAGGGAGGTAAGGGGGTGGTTATTACTGAGAGGATATATGTAGTTAAACGAGGTGGTTTTTCGACATCGAACCGACCCACATTCTCTAGGCTTAATGGCAGCAACTTGGCGATCTAGTGGAAAGCCGGTTCCAGTCATAGCTACGGATCCTTCTGTGGAGAGTTCTTAGCATGGCTATAAAGTTCTGATTCTAAACCCAGTCAGGGAAATCGTTTTCGACCATAAGAGTGTCCCAGCACGTGGTGCTCCTACTGAGACACCAACACGTTCTCCCCGATAATTTCAATCTCACCCATCGTTACAGTCCTTACATCGAAGGCTTTCCCCTATCGAGTGACACAGTCATCCATCGTTTTCGTGAGAAACACTGTCGGTTTGGTCAGCTAATGAAGTTTCGATTGAGATCTATTGGCCGTTGTAGAAGATATCGAATGAACGGTTAGGACGAGATCGATTGCGATCATTACGGATGTCCAAATCTGTTGTACGGATCGTTAGCGAGTGAGAAAACTCACTATTCAACCCCCATCATGTTCCGATCCGTTTCATGTGGGAGGCAACTTGTTTGCCATATTAGTTGTATTCATCTGAAAGCTAGCGATGTTCAGGCATTCCTTTCCTAGTTCCTAATTTTTCTCCCCCACCCCCTTGCACTTGGTGTGGTCAAGGGCTTTTGTACCTGAGACGAAGACCTTTGAGTTCACTTGACCGCAGTGCTCCGACCGGTTTTTTTGTAGAATTTCAAGTAATTCCATTGAAATTGTTGCAACCTTTTAATTTAACTTTTTTTCTGGATCGCGCTGCATAGCATAAAGAAAAGGCTTCTCATTAAAATCTATTCATTTCTCTCAGGCCGCCTTGATGAGATGTAATTTATTTTCTTCTATCTTTCCATGATTCAGCACCAATCCCTATTAAGTTTGTTACAGTTCAGTTAATGAGTTCCGAATGATCTTTCCCTTTTTTTGAGATAGCGAACTTTATTCGTTTTATTTCATGTTCCCGGTTATTATTCCCCATATGTCCATCCTCATCTCTGCTTCCCATACTTAAAGGCACAGTTCACAATAATTTTGAGGTACCTGTTTTCATTCGAAAAGCAGAAGAATAGAATGGGAGTAGCTCATCGGGAGTGAAGAAAGCGAGAGAATTGTCGATTTTGAGAAATATGGCTCCTCAAAAGAAGGGAAAATAAGGGTTGGACGAGATCGCCATTACAGAAGTAACGTGGTAGGGGTATTCGGACGAGATTTCAGTTATTGCAAATACACAAAGAGCTGACCACATCAAGCCAGAACTGTACCGAACTATCTTTCACTGTCGCTATGGGTCATGGCAAGTTGTTTGAAGTTCCTACGTAGGTTCCCTTGTGATCGGTGCAGCTTCTGCAATATCGATGAAACTCGTCCGAGGATACACACTGGCCAATCTTTGAGCCTTTAATACTCCCAAACTGGGCCGTTTTCCGACATGATAGCGCCAGATATGTATCCGCGGGGGCCTCAAACTCATCCTGTGCGGGAATCTCAGAAACCATTTTTATCTTGAACTGTGTCTTTAACTTTCTTACTGGAATGACATTCTCCTTATATCTGAGGGTTACCTTCTCAGATACAGAACATGCAGTTTGAAGAAGTTTTCTGTCAGACCAATTCAATAAACAGTGCCCAGCCTGAAGACAGATGTTGGAATAATTACCACATAAATACGACTCCATGAATTTTCTCCAAAAAAGCTTCTCCTTGGTTATCATGCTCAAGCTTGTGAACAACGATGATAGTTCAACAACTATGGGAAAGGGTGGGAGAGAGCGATCCAACAAACTTCAGTTACTAGTATTTTCTCTAATCAAAAAGTTAGTCTAATTGCTGCCCTGTACTACACTTCAGCCCTTTCACGAATACGGCCCACTCGACTGGGAGTGAAGATATTCGACTCTTCATTTCAAGTAAAAATGCATGGCTCACTCTGTGGGTGGTTCTGAGCCTGTTCCTGGTTATCTCGATGAACGCACTCCTTTTCCAGGGTATGGAATTCTTTCAAAAACTTTAAGCTTGTGAATGTTCTCTTATCAATAATGGTAATCATCTGCTGTGGTAGAGTGGGAATTAAGTTGTAATACAGCTGCGTATTACTAGTTAAAAGCTAGTGTCAGTAATCATCTGTTGACATAACTTACTTCGAAATTCTTTCTTTTTGGTCACGATTTCTCGCTAGGTGTTTCAAAATGGGGGCAGTAAGTGGCAATTCAGTTGTGCTCGATGGTGCTTTAGTCGCCGGTCACCTGGGGGTTTATCTCTGCTGTTGATTGAAAGTTCCGACAGGGAATTCCCAAATGCTCACGCATTGAATGTTCGCAATGGATTGGTCATTTTTGCCCACATTCAGTTCAATAACTGGGTCTAATGGGTAGATTTACCAGTTGAAATTGGTAGCTGATGGGGTATAGCCCAGTCCAAGCTATTACCAAATCCTACTAGTTTCTCAGATCTACCCAGAAACTAGCCCAACAATCCTATCTGAAGGCTAGGACCTTTCATGTCAGAACTTTCAATGGATTTCATTTCCTAAAAAGTTTTGACCCAGAAGATTCTCGGCCTCAGGACAGGGCTGCTTCACTGTGTCGATTTTCATTTCGTCTCTATGTAACGGAACCTCCCCATCCTCCTCCGGCGGCTTGGACAAGTCTCAGCTTTTCTGCGCTTATGATGGAATCGATTCCGAGCACAAACTCTGCCTGAGGTAGAGAATGACGTACATGGTTGCTAATTATGTGGCTCGGACTTTAGACTCCGCGATAAATTGATATCAAAGTGAAACACTTATGCGATAAGTTTTTGGACTGAGCCGCTTTGAAGGTAAGGGTCGAAGGGCGCAGAACATTCCATGGAAGTCATGGATTCTTTGCTAGCTTAGCTTGGTGAAAAAAAGTTTTGAACGAAATGTGACATTTCGTTCATAACTTTTTTCCACCAAGCTAAGTCACAGTCAGTCAGAACTAAACGGAACAGTTTGCGGATATTCTAATCCTCTGATAAGACCTCCCATGACGTGACTTCATGGAAAAGAAAGATCCGGAACTGAACGGAACTACTCTCAGAAGGAGCTGTAGATTTGTTTGTGACTTTGCCTTATAAGAAAGGGTTTACCAAAAAAAAGTCAGCAATAAACGGATCTACTTTGTGGCTTTTCATTTTGATTCGCTTATAAGACCTTTTTTATCAGAATTGGCCAAGATTCCAGATAATAGGCTTTTCCATTAGTTTGGGGGATTTCGTTCTGGGAAGACTGTATAAATAGGCCAAGAAATAGCAATCCTTATCCTCATGCAGACTTCCCAGAATTTTGCAGTTTGCTGCACCTTTTAATCTGGGATTAAGCTTGGGGTCCTTCTCAGTACAACTTTTTCTCAGCGTTCTTCCTATATATACATATTTAGCATTAGCTTTCTCTGCTGCCTAGAAAGCTACTCGGTTTGGGGGTTTTGAGTTGAATCATTGGCTATTTTCAATCTAACTTGCGATTCTCTTTATTTCATTCTTTTGAAAATCCGACACCTTCTACTCCCACTCTCTTTGAACATTGCCATCTTCCTAAATGAGCTGGAACACACATGAGTCGGTCTTCCTAAATGGGCAGACCCATGTGCCGAGGATCAGATCCGGTCAAAATAAATGGAACCTTCCACCCGGAGGTATCGAAGGTATGGTTGGTCTGGGCTGGATCTGCTCCTCGGGTCCTATATGTACTTGCGGATTAGTTGTTAGTACCGTTCCCATCCGGAATGTTAGTTCACAGTTCTTCTTGTCTAAATGTTCAAGGTCATCTGTGTTCTATTGCCTTGATTTCAGGATATCTAGAAGGGATATTCTCCCCAACCCCATTCCATCTCCCTGCCAAAAATTAGAGACGAGATCGGGAAAGTTGCGCTCCTGCTTTTTCATCAATGACGAGACAAAAACGCTGACCTCAGTTGCTGACAAGATGGATATTAATTCATTTTCACTTGATTACATCCAAAACTAGGGCGGAGGAGGGGAAGTGGGAAGTGGCACACTTCACCACGCACGCATGGTCACGGGTTCGAATCCAGGATCAATATCCGCCTCTGGGGTCGGTTAATTGGTCTCAGACTTGTCTGGGAGGGTAAAAGCACTGACTTGTACATCGGCTGGCCACCACAATTCATTGTATAGGCCACAAATGCATTCAATGCGCCACTACGATTCTGAATGGAAGTCGAGTATGTGGGCGCTTCCCTCAGTCGGGATTGTTTCACGCCCCAAGACTTTATCTTTATCTTTACGTCCAGAACTTAAAGTGAATTGGGAGTATTTATTCGGTAGATTGAAATGAATGAATACTGAAGGCAGTCCTGAGTGTTCAATGTAAGTTGACCTTTAAAGTAATTGAATACATTCAGTTCATGTCCGCAAATTCGAGTTTATGCTTTCCGATGTTATTAACATATGGAAATGAATACTCGAAGTGGACGATTTGAGAGTATGAAGTACTCAACAATAATCCTTTCTACGAAGCTGTGAGCTCAGAATTTCGTTTGATTTCATGGTCTCGTCTTAAAATCGGTTCCTCTACATTCATCCGTTGGATTGGAAGTAAATGTCAACTACAGAGAACGCTCTAGGGGCAAAATGGAAAAAGCTGAAGATTTTAATCCGAGATTAGACATTTTCTGACAAGCGTTGAGCATGTCATGCATAAAGCTGCACTCAATCGGATAGCAATCCTAAATGGCAGATCCAATGTGATGTCAGAGGGATCAGAATATGCCTTTAATTAGTAGAATTACTGGAAAGGATTGCTTGACGAGATATCCGCCTATTGTCTTTCACAGATTACGGTAAGTGGAAACTAGCAGGTGACATTATTCCCGAGAAAAATTTCTGGTTGATTTCATTCATTCTTGGACCCGAGCGCTAAGTAGAGGCAGACTTGGCGATGAGCGTATGGGCGGGGACTCCGCTCACAATCTCTTCATTGGAAAATCTCTATTCCTCTCTCGAGGTAGAAGACATTTTGAACTTGAGACAGTAGTGATATCATTCCAACTTCTATGCTATTAATACTATAGGGTACTGTAAACACAGCAACAAATAGTAGCACAGTAATAATAGTTGTAGTAACACAGTGGTGCGTTTGAGTCTTAAAAAAAATTTTTGCTCCGCCTCCTTTTCAATTCAGGCGTTGCTATTTCTCCATTAATAGCGTGCTGTGAATTCTTCCCTTCCTTAAATTCCTGTGCTAATCTACGATTGATATTTTTCGTTTTTAGATTTGTATTATCATTTATCATCTATTATATGATTCACACAGATAGCACGGGAATCGAACCCCCCCCCCCCCCCCCGTATCATGTTCGATCTGGCCAACAAGGACATCCATCCGTACGAGGTCGGCTAATTGTTACCAAACTAGTCTGGGAGATTAGAAGGCGCTGAGTTGTACATCAGCTGTACAAATGTAAAAGCCACGTACTCATTCAATCCGCCGCTACGAATCGGAGAGGATGTAAGGTGCGTGGGCGCATCCCCGCATCACCACCCTTTAACATTTGGTGCAACCAACTCCATTATTCCTGGCTCGAAACCGCCAATTGTTTTTGACGACTTCGACTGATTCCGCTTGCTTTTTTCTAGGCACACTTTTTCCTCCTATTTGTAGTTTTGTTGACTATTAACCTATCACGAAAGACTTAAGGAACTTAGTTGGCCATGACAGGTATCGGGCCGGATCTGATCCCCGGGTCATACGTATGATAGTGCGTCACGAAGCCCTAAATACATACGTCACCTACATTCCTCGTTGCTTTAATCAATCTAATTGCATTCTGCGCTCTCGGGGTTCTATGAGAAATTCAATAGCTGGTTCTGGTGCTTACTACTTTTCTTCCTTTAGCTCATTTATCCATGTTGATGTTTCTTGTCGTTGTTGTTTTTGTTTTTTAGGGTCTTCTTTTCCTGTTCTCACTGTGTTTATCTTCTCTAGCAGTGGTAAACAAGGATATTCTATGAGTGAATACATAAATAGGTAGATTAGCGAATAAATAAATGCTGATATTTTCTACTCATGGATGGAATCTAGGAAGTAGCGCTTAGGGGCACGCTATCGTACGTATGTCATGGAGTTGCGCCCCAGACCAACACTTTCTCATGCCACCCAAGCCTTCCATCCTCCCGGGGTCGGATAGTTATTACCAGGACCCTTTGAAAGATAGAAAATATCGACCCATACATAACGCTAAAACGCTGTTGAATGCAAATTAAAGGAATGGCGCATTCCAAGAACAGATTTGGAGAAAAAACTTTGTCAAACAGACTAAAAAATTTCAATTTTCCATCCCCCTGGCCCTATACGTTCGCCGTTGAACACGCCTTTCTGCAGATTGTTGAGATTTTGCATAACTGACTTAATCTTGTCTGATCTTTTGATATATGAATGACAAACCAGTAACTTTTTTCACTGTAAATAAGCATTGTTTACTGTTGCATTTCCGGAACAAGGTCCCGTTTTCTCTACGCCAGGTCGATGTTTGTGCAAACAAACACAGATGTTGTTATCTATCACTTCGCGCTGATACGTATCGTCTCTATTTGATGTCAGTTTTGCTGTTGGGGAAAAAATCCACCCCCTTCCGTTCAGTTATCGATTTCTCGTTTACTTGAATGTCGAATTTGTTCGTTTGTGAGGAGCATTTGTGCGATTAGGGCTCAGAATGAATGTAATTGAAGGAAACCCATACACACGTGAACTGGTGCTCGTGGGCTAGTGGGCGTGAGCTGACGACGACGACGACGACGACGACGGAGACTTTGCTTCTGCCTGCCTGCCTGCTCCTAACCGCCACGGCCACGGCCATAATAACATGCGAATGACGGTGTGGAAGTCGTCGTTCGACATGTTTTCCCTATTCATTCTTCTGTTATTCTTACCGGATTCCCTCGATACACATCCATTACAAAACGATTTTTTGGATTCTTCAACACGGAGGTAGGCGCTCACGTCACCTTTTTTAGTAGTTGCTATGTGGCTTGTTTTTGTTTACGCGCCACTCCGCTGTAACAGCATCATCACAAGTCACATGGTAGTCGAGTTATTGACGGCACTTGCCTCTTTGACTACGACGAATCCAAGCAGGACTTGCTTTTTCCGTTTCCAGGGCTTATCCTTAACTCTGTCAAGATTAAAATTAGTAGAAATGGTGTAACGGATTGGAACGATTTCTTTTAGTGTTGGTTCGAGTTCGAATCCCAACTGGGGCGGTGTATTTTTTTGTAATTTTATACCTCTAAGGTGATTTCCTGTACTTCTTGGTTTTAGTATTTATCAGTCCGAATCGCCTGATTCTTTTCCTTCTTTTTTGAATCCCACTCCAAACTGCGGCTGTCAAAAAACGTGGAGGGCAGTGTCACAAATGGGAATTTTTTAATTTTTATCCGTCCCATTTTGGATCACTTTGTTGCCATCCTATAGACTTTCCTGACCCTTTACACCTAATCCTTTTTCCTTCCCCAGCCACTAATTGGTTCAACGGCCCAATTCAGGGCCCACAGCTTTCTTATATTTCCTTTTCTCTTTTATTTCCTCACTGTTTTTGGAGTGGATTCAAAGGGTTTAGAAGAATCTAAGTTGGATTTTCCCATCATGTTGACTTTATTATACTACGAAGCTCCTCATTACCAGTATACCAATATATTACCCTTCCTTCTGTCTCTAGAGAATATATGTAACTACGATAGGGAAGGCCCATCTCACTTCTCTTTCTGAAGTGCGACTCATTTCTGTAAGATTAGATTTGGAGTATGCCGCTTTCAGTGAGTTCTTTTCATCACACCCAAAGTTTTGTCCTAATTCATACCTACCCTCTACCTTTTTCCCATCTCCTAGGGCCATTTAATTCTTTGCGTTCATGTTTATGTTTACTACATGTTTACTACATGTCCAACATGTACAATTTAAAGATGGTAATAGGAGCGAATTCCTGGGAATCGATACCCTGTGACTCTTCCCCACTGTGGTGCCACTAGTTACCTGGTCTTATAGTTAGACTCAACACATAAGGTTTGATATTTGCCTGTGGGAATTTTTGTCTGCTCTGGGAAAGTCTGTCTGTCTGCTTTCCATTACAGTGTCCAAACTCAAATTTACTGCTATCACATATTCGCTGTTCTCCTGAATACTCTTATTAAGGTGATAAAATGTGGGAAATGTTCTAACGAAGGGATCTTGAGAATGCGCCGTGCAGTTTGCTTTTAAGGTATTTAAGGGAACTGTATGAGCGCAACTCTCATTATGTTATTACAAACTTTTCTAGTAATAGTTGCAAGCATATCTGTGCAACGGGAGTCAGTTCAGGGAAGGCCTTTTGCAATTCAACTGAGCAGAAGATTCTTTCAGAGGTGCTTTGATAATGGCTTTTTCTTCTCTGACTCACCTTTCTTAATTAGGGACATTTAATTCGCCCCGAGTAAGGAACATGAGTCGGGACGGGATATCCGAGCCTGGATTCACATCAGATGAATAGGGGATTTTCTATCCCCAACCACCTAACCTCCAACAAATTCAAAAAGGGCCAATAAATAAGTCAGCATACTGAGGTATGAAGAAGCCTAAAAAGATAGGGGAAAAAGAAACTTTTGTTGTACCAGTTGTTTAGCATTGACAGTGTCAACGACGTAATACCCGAGTTTTCGTATCTTGAAGGAGAAATCTGTTCAGGAACCATAAAGATCATCCA
>UZAF01018541.1:10100-27236 GCA_900617895.1 Haemonchus placei | reverse complement strand
ATCGGATCTGGTTCAAGGAGGACGTACTGTTGGAAACAGTTACGGAGCTCGAGTACGGAGCCCACCTTCATGATGAGCCTTCTCATCAGGGGAAAGCAGATGACCACGAGCCATGTTGACAGTCAGGTTTAGAAATGCCTTTGCTACACATGCTTACCTTTACAAGTATCTTCAAACACGAAATTTCCTCTCTTTCGTTAATAATTGTTCATTTTCTCAGGGTGACCTTATAATTATGAAACGGTGCAAAAACCGATAAACTGTTCTAAAAAAGTTCAGAAGAATGCAGCAGCGGCTAAGCGACGGATACCTAGGTTATTCGTGCTGGGGAATCTGTTCATGATGCTAGAAAAAATCCTTAATGATTACTTTTTTTGAAAGTGCAAAAATTGAGGGTGACCTTATAATAATGAAACGTACTGTATATCGGACAAGCGGACATGAAAATTTCATTTGGTTAAGTGGTCTTAAACAGAATTCGTCTCATAATATGGACCTCGAACAAGGTAGATGGGGTGTAAGAGTGCAGGGAATAACAGCATGGACCCATCCGCGTCACGCATCACCCGCATCGCCAATGCCATGGTTCTCAATTTTGTAGGCTTAATGAAAGAACTTTTCACTAACTCGCTTAACAGCATTTTTTGCGCGATCTGCAACTCCATATGTACTGAACATCCATCCAAAATATTTACCTCCCGTTCTTCCTATTAAATGTAGGATTCTTCACATGCTCGAATTCATTCGATGCTAGGCTCCTTCTAAAATTTGATTTCCGGTGTTGGTGAACGTCAACGAGTCCTTAAAATAACGCACAGAAAAGTCAAGATTACTCAGCTGAATTCGTGGAGGAAGCGACCCTATCGCTCTTAGTAAAGAGAGTATAGTTCCTTAAAGACGGAATTTGTTCACTATTATAATGATTACATGATTGATAGCTATCCTTCTTATATACAAAGCAGTAACTTGGTTTGTCGGTATGTCGGTATGTCGGTATGTCGGTCTGTCCGTCCGGTTGCTTTGTGATTATGATAAATATAGTGATATGGAAAACTTATCCTACTTTATATAATTCGCTAAGTGTGTCTGTTGGTGTGTCGGTGTGTTTGTGTGTGTGTCGGTGTGTGTGTCTGACCGGAAATTCATGACTCCTGTCCCCGTGGACCTAGAGCGTTCAAATTTGGTAGGAGTAAAGGGGGCAGGATGGGAACACCTTTGGTAAAAGGCAGGTCCGGACTCCGTTCACAGGGAGCGAGGCGTGCACGATAAAAATTTCAGGACGCAAATTCATAACTCTTGTCCACGTAGACCTGGAGCGTTCAAACTTGGTAGGAGCACAGGCGACAGGATGGGAACACTTATGGTGGGTGGCAGGACCAGAATCCGTGCACAGGGGGCGGGGTTTTGCCCGAAATAGTCAAACAGGCCCTGGGACGTTCAAACTTGGCAGGAGTACAGGCGGCAGGATGGGAAAATTTATCGTAAGTGGGAGGACCGGACCCCGCTAATAGAAGGCGAGGTTACGTCAAAATTTTCAGTTTGGCTCTAGGGCGTTCAAACTTGGTAAGAGGCAGGCGGCAGTATGGGAGCACTTATGATGAGTAGTAGGGCCGGACTCCACCCCCTAAGGACGGGTTTCCGCGAAATAAATGAGTGGAAGTCCATAACTCCTGATCCCTTGGACTTGGAGAGCAAAATCAGTAGGAGGAGGCAGGATGGAAACACTGACAATAGAAGAGAACTCAGAGAAGAAGATCACCAATCACCTCCTAGCGCCTTTGTTATTTACGATCTAGCTTTGACTTTTTGATATGTTTCATTCGACAAGAAGGTTAAGTTGTGTGATTATAAGGAGATGAATTTGGTTCATTTCTTGCTATTAGATTACGACCGCTACCCAGCAGAGTTTGCGATTAAGTAAAAGATCACGGTTTCTCTTTGCTTTGATATCAATCTTAGCAAAATTTATCCGACCCCTAATAATGTTAGATTCACAGTTAATGATGTAGAAAAGGAGGTACATCTATAAGGCATTTGATAGTCTATACTCTCGCTCAGCGAAACACCGAAATAACCTAGAAAAAAGGGGGAAGTATTTCATTAGTCTGATGTTTTTCGGGCGAAGTCCCTTTGCCCCAAGAAAGAGGAGAGCCCGTGATGATAGCATTGAGGAACATTGATGGTAGCTNACATAGTAACCTCAGCCGCGGTGAAGTCTCTGAATACTATTTTTCTCTGAATAATCACCTTTGTGATATTATACATCGTATAATTCTATTCGGACACAGCGAAGATGGCTTACAGGAAAAATCGCTCCCAATTCCGAGCTAATTCTTAGGGTGTAGAGCTTTCTAGGAAAAAGGAGAATCCGAATTATTATTTACGCATAGCAAATTTCTCACAGGAAGGGGGAGCGCCCGGCGTAGCCGGGTGAACCCGTACGAAGGAAGAGAGCCTGGCGTTAGCCGGGCGATCCGACTGGTTCAGTTACATTGTGAAGAGAAATCTTGAAAGAGCGCTCCCAAAAAAGTAAAATAGCCGAAATTTTGTGTGCTCGTGTCCGCGAAAAGGACACGATGGTATAGAGGCAGTAGGCAGGACCATCCTCACTTTAACAGTATGGGAAAACCTTTCCCAAAGTTAGCCTATGCCATGATGGTTGCAAACGATAATAACTTCCAACTAACAATAACCCGATCGAGGTATAAGATAAAACCAAAGCCATTGCGATAATGTAACGCCACAGTAATCCATTTTATGGGCTGATAAACAAGAATTTGATTGAAGGACTTTGGACCGAAACATGCTTTATTTCAATGATACAGAACTAAAGTTGATGCAAATGATACATTACAAAAGGTACAAAATGTAACTTCAAACAAATTTTCGAACGAGGATCAATCCGAGTCGTGTATTCGTTTAAAACTTTTACAGTTCAGGCAACTATGATGAGTTGCCTTACTTCCTCGTAAAAAATCATTTGTAGGATAAATCGAAAATCAGACCATTCACTGGTCACATATTGCGAACAAACGCATCGAATCACAACGAAGTGAATCTATTGCCGATTTTCGAAGCTACCCTATGTTCATGCACCAAACTGTTAACTTATTGATAATCAGTCAATATCAGGCAAATGAGAGATTCAGTACCGTAATATACAATTTGACTTAAGGCACTCGAAGTGTCGAGCTTGATCCAGAAAGGAATAATTATATGGCTATAAACAGGAACAACTTTAAACGACCTCCATTTTCCGCGGTTCTGGTTCGGGACTTGCCGCAATGAGCTGAAACGATCGACATTAAAAGAGCTATATAAAGGATATGTGAGACCAAAACAAAGTCATGGAGACTATTGCTGGAAAAGGAACAGAACAAAAACAGCTGTGGAAAAGAAGGCAGTGAATTATAAGTCGAACAAGAAAGTGTTCAGTTGCCACGTTGTAGCTGTAAATTAGCGGGACAACAGGAACAGTGCAGCGCTCGCTTTGTTCTGGGCGTCGTAATGGCCGCAAACAACCCAAATTTCAAGGGTTAACACTTTATCTGGGTGCTCCTCTGTGGACCATTAAGTATAAGTCCATTAAGACAAGAAAGCTTTTATGAGTGGCCTCCGAAGCAGCCAAATTGATGTCCAGCGAGGTGACTAACTCCTTCCGACCTAATTGCCGTCTATGTCGTATACCGTAAATCAGCCCGCTCCCCCTTTCCTCCCCAAATCCGAGTAATCAAGTGTTCGTTGGAACGCCGCTACGTTTTGAATGGAATTGGAAGTTAAGCGCATTGCAAAACGGAATAAAGAAAGCGTAGTTCTTCCTTCTTTCATAACAGCGTAGGGAGCCAGTCATGGACAGAACCGTCGAAACGGAACGAGGAGGTGATGGAAAATCGTGTTTGCAGAAATGAAAAGAAAAAAGATACGAAACTGATACCGGAAAGGTAGCAAGCAGGACTTCTTCCGTTAGTCAGTGGAATATTTCGTTTCGAACATTTGCTGAACGTTTAAAGATCTTACCTGATGTTTCTGCGCCTGTGGTCGAACGTATATAGCATAAGCCAACGGTAGGAGGGCAATGGAGAATAACTTCAACATGGTCGACGTGCTGAACGAGTATTTCATTCCTTCTATCGACAAAAGTATGCTACGCTTTTTATTTGAAAGACTGATGTGTTATTAAATAAGAGTTACTATAAGTATAGAAGCATCACGCAGAATAGTCGACAGCGCTTTTTACGTGGCCCTTCTCGATCTGGAGAAAGTGATCGATATTCTACTGGGACCAGCTGTCTAGAGAGAACCAAACCTTCCAGAGCACCGGGACAATCACACGCACACCCCAGCTTCACAACAGCAGTGGACGTCTCATTCACCGAAGGTCCCCAGCTCTGGGTCCGTTTTTCTTCCTACTAACATTGGATGTCATCACAAGGAGACTCAAGAAGGAGTCACTGAAAACTATACACTGATGGTTTCGCTTTGATAGTAGAAAGAAGTGAAGAATCCCAAGACGAACTGCAGAAATGGAGAGCGTGCTGTCAGAGAATGGACGTTGACTAAACGTAAAGAAAATCAAGTTTTTCTGCTCCAAGGAGTGCATGAGCTGATCGCGAATCGAAGATGGAGTCGTCAAAAAAAGTACAAGACTGTGGTACGTAGGATGTGACCTAGCCGGTCACCGGTAGCAAACACCAGGCTTTGAGGAGGGACTCCAACAAGCGATACATGGATGGAGCAACAGTAGTTCAGCGACATCTTCAGTGATCGCTACCTTTAATGCTTCACGAAGCTTGAAGGAAGGGTTCAGAAACAGTAAAAAGGTACTCTGCAGCAGCAAATGCTGACCAATGGGCAGGAATTGTGAAAGGTGACTTCCCTTCGCAGATGGACAGGATACAAATAAGGGTAAACGGCGGTCGCACGAACAGCTCCTATCCAGCTGAAAACGAGAGAACAGCGCTTGTGATGGTATGTGCACGCGCTGCCAAGAAGCCAAGATCATCCATCCAGCGAAGCGATGAAATTCAAAACTCAAGAGAAAAGACCATGAGGAGGCCCAAAGATATGTTGTAGTGGCCTGATCAAAGTGGACTTTTCCGAGGTGACGGCAGAAGATGCAACGGATCGGAGGAAGTGGGCGACAGTAAACAAGAACAGCTCACCCTACGACTGCATGGGATTGACGCTGTGGAAAAGATGGTCGACAACAGATCCTCACATAAAGATATAAGGCCTCTCTTTTCAGGTAGGATTATGAACTAATAGTTTCGCGAATTTGCTCAGTTGTGCAACAATCAACTGTAGCTTACCTCAGAATGTCATCCCAAGAGCGCAGTTCGGAAAGTATATAACCTGCCTGCACACATATGAAGTTGTAAGGAGCCAAACCTTAAACAAAAAAAAANAAAAAAAAACGCTAGAAATGGGGAATCAAAGTACCGTGCTTAATAAGTTGCCGCTAAACTACAATTTGTACCTCGTTTCGGTTTGTTTCTTCGAACTTTAACCAATGTAATATTTCGAGTTTGCGTCCAATGTTACCTCTCTCAATTTATGCGACCCTATGTAATTTTATTTGGCTTAAAAACTGTGCTCCTTGTCGTCTTTTTGGAGTACTGGTTTTGAAAAGAAGGGCTATTCACCAGCAAGATGTAGAAACAAGTTTTTAAAAAGCAGAATCTGTCTTCTAGTTCTCAGGTTCCCGCCTGATATCTTTATTGTACAGTCTACATAGTTTATTTTCGATTTAGTAATAATAAATCGTTTGAGAAATTGGGAATAAACCCGACCCTCGTGGGCGGACTCTGGCCTGTCACCCATCATCAATGTTCCCATCCTGCCTCCTGCACTCCCGCCAAATTTGAATGCTCGGGGTCCAGTGGGACAGGAGTTATGAATTCTGATCAAACATTTATTTCGCGCAAACCCGGCCCTTGTGGGCGGACTCTGGGTCTGTCACCAATCATCAAAGTTCCCATCCTGCCTCCCACACTCCTGCCAAATATGACTGCACGGGGTCCAGTGGGACAGGAGTTATGAATTTCCAATCAAACACACACACACATATACCCACATGCACACACATACAGAAGAGCCAACAGACACTTTTAGCCAACTGTACATCTTTGCGCATGAGCACACACGAACTCCTTCCGCGCCACTTCTGTCCTCATAATCCCGTACAACTTCTTTGTGACTTTTCTGAAGGGCCTCTTTTGGATTTTGCCGAATTTCGTACCTTCTTTGCCGCCTTTTCACTATCCTGCATAACTACTTCCTTTGAATTAGGGTGTGTCGATATTATCGTGCTGTGCCTGTGAACTACTTGTTGTCATCTGCCATGTCAACGCTTATTTGCGTAACGTTAATCGGAGGATCGCGGCCATAGGAAAACAGACCCTTTTAACGTATTAGTAACGACCATATTTACTATTAAAATCATGATGGCTTAGAAAAAGGAATGAACATTCGATCAAAAGGCACAGCCCTCTCTATTCGTGCACGGGTCATGAACTCAACTAGGATGCGAGTCCAAAATTTGCAGCTAAAGTATGGCAAGCCTCATTAGCATGCTTCACCAATGAAAGATTCGTACAGTCACCATCTTACCTATGAAAGCTGAAATAATGAAGATCCTCAGTGGAATATTGAGGAATGGTGCCACTATGTTCAGCAGCCACGACGGGGAAATCGGAAAAATCCGTGCAAATAGAAGAAAAGGCAATAAACGATTGGAGTTGTCGTCGATCTGAATTAACAAAAAAAAGAGCAAGAGAATTAGATGATCAACAAATAAATTGCAATCTATATGAGAAACGTGAAACTTTCAAGCGTACTTTCTGTTGCAAATAAGTGAGTTTCTGCCCGAAGTAATACATAACATATTCACGACCAAACTGCTCAGAAAACAGATAGCACAGAGTAGACCCGCCTGGAAAACTCGTAATGAACGAAATGCGCTTGAGAGGAAAAAAGAACGAAAAATTTGGGGTATGTTGAATAGACTATCATCACTCCTTGTAGGCCGATTTTTGGCTGAAGGAGGATTTCCTGGAAGTTAAGATCTCATCTCACAGATTTTTCCCAAGAAATCCTGATCATTTATATATTTTTGCTATCAGTCTAAAATTGTTGCATGTTTAAATAACTTCCCAGAAAGATATCCGAAAGGATGAAAATTCATGTGAGTTCATGCTGTAACCGTTTGATCAGAAAAGATATACCCACAACCTTAATATTTGGGTCACTTTTGCAATTTTTCTCAGCCCCTTTTGATTTGAAAAAGACATACACCACTTTTTAGAGTCGCAGTTTTTTCCCAGTTGAAAATATTGAAACAAGTTTCATCTCTAGATGTGTCTTAAGGCTTCGATCAGTACCGGTGCCCCTGTGTTAGTGACTATTTCCGAAATAAAAGCAGGTATGAACGACGAGAACGAAAACTTACCTGTGGTTAACATGCAACAAAGAAGGAATCCACACCAGAAATCATAGACTGCTCCGGCTATGACATTCTGAAATGGAAAAACAATGTCTGCAGAAATGATCATTTCTTTACCGAAATTCACCACATCAATGTAGCTTCAATCCAGTCTACAGATGGTACCAAAGTTGGAGTCGTTATTTAGGCTATGTATCGCTCTTAGAAAAACACTCGCTCTAATAATCTTCCAGTTAGAGAACCTTATAGCACATGACTGCGATCGCGATATGGTTAGTACAGAGTGGCCCAGCACTTCGGGGCTACACAAAATCTTCTCCTTTCTGCAAAAATTTCCTGAATCTGCAATTTTTTCTAATTCTTCACACTTGTCAGGAATTGTTTCCATTCTATGCCATTCCGGTTAATTCTTTGTTGCCGAGTGTCTCAGGAAGGGAGCGCAATTGCACTCTATGCGAAGATGGGCAAAAATCAGTGCCGCAACACCCTGGATCTTTCCTTTCAACAAGGATTCCCCCTCCCTCACCGGTACTTTATCGTCTAGGATATAGCATACAACACAGCATAAAGCAGCACATTGTCATATCAAATCGGAATCTACTTGAATATCATGCTATCATCCTATTTTCAATTGATTCGAGCCACTTCTGCACAAAAACTAGATGCCAAAGTCGAAAAACGTGAATCTGATTTTCAGTTCGCCTAGGTAGGTAGGCAAACATGTGTAGCACTACGTACTGTATTTGTCATCTTCCTTAACAGTGATCATAAGGGTTACGAAAAACTAGGGGACACTTCAAACAATAATCCCTCAATGCATTCAATCCGTTTATCTAGTGATATAGCTGATATTTTCAAAAAGCCACCAAGTTTACCAGTTCTTGCTATTGAAAACGTATCAAAGATCGTCTGTGATTTCCCAAGTTTAGATTAAGATTAAAAGATCAAAAGATGATTCGAGAAGCGATCTCCAAGATTCTCTTCCCAAACGCTTTACTAATCATGCGCCATAACCTGATGGAAGTGGGTAAATGACAAGCGACTATCTCTCTTTCCAAGCTCCACCGCTCCCCACACAAACGAACTTGAATTAATCGCGCCCTTCACGTAGCCAGCGAATAAAACTTGCACGTCCACTTCTGGTGATGGCTTCGTATATGCGAGCGCGAAACGCAATCATGTCATAAATGCTGCCGGATTGTACTCATGAAACAATTGGGTAATGCTGACCATTTCTACCGATTACCAAATCCTCGATTTTAAAAGATGGCCTTGATTTCTAGTACCGCCATATCTAACTTCTAAATTTTTTCATCTTCTCGGGTAGCCTGCTGTGATTCAATGAAACGCCAAGAATGAGTATTGCTGACGACGATGACAAATGCACTTCATAGGCTAAGCCGCTTTTTCCCATCTAGCTGATTCCACTAGAGATTAGATTATTTTTCAAAAAGTAAGGATCTCCTACAGACTGTTCGAAGACTGTGCATGACCAGGGCAAAGGTAAGCTAAATTCAACTCGGTTAAGTAACGCTCAAAGAAACTCAACCAGGCTCACGCCTAATACTGCTGAATGAACACAATTTGACTAATTGTAAGCTGTATGAAGTATGAAGCTGGTTGTCAGAAACTTCGCAAACCGGTTTAAGGACGCGTTTAAGCCAGTTGACTAAAAAGACCGAGCGAGGAAGATAGGTATAAACCTAAATAAATCTGACTCGAAACCATGGTTCACAAAACTCTCCATAAAAATCACCAGAAGTGAAATAGATGGGCTGATGGGATAATGCACTATGAACTAACAATAAGACACCTTGACATTGACGTGACGACATTATGAGCGGAGAATAGACTGGTGCGCACTCGCTTCGTGAATCTTTATCCTATAATTGCCAACCAACTATCATGGTTTCGATCTCTGTCCATGCGCTCACTCGGGAAGCGCCTTCGACTTCACATTCCCTTTCACGATCATCCAACCGAGTTCGCTCTAGACCAAGTTAGCTTCCCTCTATGGAGATGAAGCTTCTTGAGAGCAGCTTTTTGGTACTCGTTTGTATAATATATAGCAACAACAAAGGGATCACATCTCCACGCCAACGTTGCTAGAAACCTATTTAAGAGAACAAATACTTAAGTGAAAAATACCTTGCTGTTATATTTTCTTTCACGATGTCATTACAAACAATCTGACTCGAATCTACCCTTCCGTAAAAACCAACAAATCAAAGTGAAACTTACTAGGAAAAATGAACCCGGAATTGCGAACGTTTGTTTGTACAAATAGGCACAGATGAAGAGCGTGGTGATATATCCAAAATGATCATCCTTATAGCGACGAAACTTTTCGGCGAGCACTGTGAAGTTCTCAAACTGCTTCGGAAGCTCGAACGCCGCTAAATACTAGTGCATTCAGATTTTTCGCAGAGTTCATAGTTGATTTTTAATGCATCAAAATTCATTTAAAAAAATCTTGATGATTTGGAAACTCTTGGAGCACAATGGACCTCGACTAACTTGGTTTTCTTTCTGATTATTCATAATTGACATGCAATCAATTGTTCATCAAAGTGAATTGGATTTATGGAGAGCCGTGGAGTTGCAAAGTGCCAGCGAGCATTAAGCTACCATTGAGCAGAGCACACCAAGTAATTGTAATATGACATTGAATGAGGATGGGTGGGAATGCCAAGCGTAGGGAGGAAATCCTTAGATTCTAAACCACCCAATGTTCATCATTTCGCTTTTCAAGCAAAATTGAGGGCTCAACACCTAGAAAATGAGAAATTGCCCTTTTCGACACAATCCTATTCTTTTTTGGAAATTTCTGTAGTCGTAATATCTGAATTGTGTGAATCAACAGAAAGGAACATTGTGGACTATTACAAATTTCTATTAACTATCAATACCCGAAAGTAATGCACCTCAAAACAAAAAACTGTCCATTGCTTCAGAAAAGAGATATAGAACACATAGTTTAAGATCTCGATTAGACAAAGTCGTGAGTCACCTAACAAGGTGTACCACTTCAACTCCAGGAAATACGAGGTGAAATGTTGAGAAAGTCAAAAGTTTCACAAGCTGCTCAAAGTTGATTAGTGCTGATTAAATCATCAGACTAAGTGAAGCCTGGCTAGTTCTTTTCAACCAGGGGCATACTGTTTTTTCTCCCTACAGTACAGGTAATTCAATGATCACAGAGATACGGATTGCTTACCATACATATAGTTTGTAGAAAATAATTAAATAGACAGAAAGCAATCACGATTCTTGAAAACGATTTCTCCAAACGGCTGTTTTAAACGCTTCTCAAAAGCTTGAACGCTTTTATTTTTCGATATATAATCGAGGCTATGCTTTCAACGTGGAGATTTAATAGAGCATTTTTGGCACATTCCTTTTTCTTAATTCTGTCGTGGCAAAAGAGTTGTTAGTGCTTTTCACGATATGTGTAAAACATGACCTGGCAATTTCTTTTTATAAAGTTCATGCGGAAACTGATCCACAACATTTCGTTCCAGCAATTTCTCACTTCAAGGTGGGACGTAGCCATGGATGATGATCTTTCGACGGCATTGACCGCGTCCGATCTTCATGTTACCCATGTGGGAACTTACTGAGAAGATTAAGGCATCTATGGGAATAGTTAATAATAATATTCAGAAGCCAGATGTTCAAATGCTACATTAGATGAGGACGAAACTGGGTAGATAGGTAGGTCAAAAATCAAAACCAACAAAATAAAACAATAAAACCACCTTCACTTTCCCAGCCTGGTGCTGAACATATCATATACCAAAGGGATAGCGATGAGATCGCAAATATTCCGGGAAGAATGAAGAGCCGTGACATCGATTGATTTTTGTTGGCAGAGAATATCGATCGAGATTATCGATTGCGGTCACGACGGAATAATTTCTGTTGTCCAAAGGAAAATGTGGCTAGCGGCTATCCATTTCTTGAACGATTCGTCGTCGTCGTGGTCGTCGTCCGCCCACCCCGAATGTGGAAACCGGCTAAGTCGTGGCTGCTGCTGATGATGTGTTGATGCTTAGGCTGCTGATGGGACTCACTGGAAATAAGTTTATCATTCTTTGATAAAATTCAACAGATTTATTGGACACAATGAGCGGTATGAGTGGAATTCTTTCGCAGGAACGGTAAGGAAGATGGTCTTCATAGTGGGAACCACTTCCAGCTTAGAAGGTGACAGGAGAAAAAATTCAGAGTGGAGGTATCGTTGTTACGAAATGCCGTGATGCTTTTTGAAAGAGTAATAGCCGAAATTATGATGGGCAACGAGTCCTATACAGTGAAGAAATTGGGTGAAAAGCAGAAGTTGAATTGAAGAAAGAGTAAATATCAAACGAATCCTCGAAAGTTGAAAGAGCAACTTTTTGTATTCTGAGCTTAATACGGGAAGTGAGGAAACCTAGGCTTCAGATTAACGGACGGAAATTCGCTTGAGTAGAAGTAGTAGGTAATCAGCGCGATTGTAATAACAGTAATATCTGATGAATATGTAAAAGTTTAAAATCTTAAATCGATTAGCAACGATTGGAAAACAAGCTCACCCATCACCATTCGTAGTTTGACCCCGTTTCCGACTACAGTCAGAAGAGAATTTCGAACAAGAATCTTATTTTTCAAAAAAAAAAAAAAAACTATTGGATTCAAATGCAAAGAGCAACAATGCGAATGAAACAAAGTTCAATTGTGATATCTGTAATGCTCAACATTGATAAATTTCGCTTCGAAATGGTTCCATACTCGGCTTACATTTCTGACAACCGTAGCATTTGAAACTGGTAACATATATTACTTGAGTCCGTACAGCGAAGACGGAGACCACCCGAAGTACAGAACAGTCTCTTTTTTAACGAAATGTTCGCTTAGCAGTGGTCAGTCAAAGCGGAGAAACTGAAAAAATTTAATTACCAGAGAAGGGTTTCACCTTCCCATGCAACTCCGGAAGGAGACCTTAGAAGATCGATAGAGTTTACAATACTGTTCACAAGTATAGAAAGTTTAACTGCTTAATAAGTTCCTCGAAAAAGTTCCTGGTCACCAGGAATTCGTTGGAGATAGTTCCAACTGAAGTTTGCAGTTGTCCGAACCACAGCAAGTTCGTGACGTAGAGGTAGTGCTTTCTTCATCAGCGAGAGATTTGCGCCATACTGGCATTTTTCAAAGCTATACAGTCGAATTCGCTCAGGAAAAAGCGTGGGATGCTTGTGGGATTTTCAACTGTGTCGATTGGATTTCTGCACTGCGGGAACCGTAAAACTAAAAACTTCTGGAGTATTTCATTCTTTTTCTGCACAGCGTGGTCTCACATGAGAGCTTTCATAACATTTTCCGACAATCATTCGAATTAGCGCCTTACTGAGGCTACTGATTACACTCACCGCACCTACTTTGGACAGCAGGTTCCTGCAGATACTGAATTATACGGCCCGTTTTTCTTTTCAACATTGGAGCACACGAGAGAATCATCTTGGATTAATTACGTGTAAAAAACTCAACATTGGTGAGACAACCAAGAAAGTGTGAAGGATATGTGTTTACAAATTTTGTCTTTGTACCTGCAGCCTCTCTACAGGCATACAAATGTGAGTCAACTGTCCAAAAGGCACCGCTCACGATAGAACTGATTTTTAGGACTTCCTTCTAAGATAAACCAGCGACTCCCAACTCCTGGGAACGATATCGGGTTGAAAAAGGGCTCAGATAAGGGGTAATAAAGGCCCCAAAACCAGCTTAGCCGAGATAAAACCCTGAGGATGAGTTCTTATGGCGTTAGCCGGGCCGTACACGTTGTACGCAAGCAGCTTTCTCTAGTCAGCTGTACGCAATGGGCATACACACTTGGACAACTAGTCCAATCACCCCTTCCAGATTTTATAGTCACATAATTTTCCAATTCCTATTTTTCTAGGTACGCCGACTTTCGTGTTTCTTAGCCCAAGCTATCTACCCTTCTGAAACTACTCTTCTAAAACTCGAACCCCAAAATTAACGTGAAATGCGCCTTCAAGAATGAATAGGGTACATAGAGATAGATCAAATTTGGACATGGCAGACATCAGTAGACACTTCCTGTTACATGACTGATTAGTTTTCATTTTACCAAGTCGTAAACGACCATATGTCCTGAAAAAAAAACCATGTAAGTTACATGCTGAAAAGTTCCATCTTGCGTAACTGCGCCAGCGTAGACGATGACCTAATGACGCATTTACTCAAATAAATATGAGGAAATGTTATATAAATTTTTACAGTAAAAAAGCACGCCATGCAATAGCGGTGCCCATGGCGGGAAGCAAATCCGAATCAGTCAAAATTACCGGTCAACTTCATATCGATGTACCATCGCAAATACTGCTTGGATTGCTCAAGTGTAGCAGATTTCAACACAATGGTATATCGAGTCATTTGACGTGTCTGCGCTATACACCAACGTTAGCAAACAAAGGGACGTTCGGATTGAGCAAAGCACAAGTAATAGTTCTTTCAAGGAGTGCTTGAGCTGCAACGTATTTCAGTGGTGCGGAAGAGAGATACTTCTTTCAGGTAAGAGGTACTGCTATTGGACAGGGCTAGCACCTGCTCTTGTTATGTGCTTCACTAGTAAAATCGAATGTCTAGGGCTTGCACGCTTGCCCATAATGTACTGCCGTTAAATCGACGACCTAAATGCATGTGTTGTTCGACATCCTTAACAGTCAACCGCAGAACGTCAAGTTAACACAGAACGTAACACGAGAGAGTTTACGTGAGAATTGGTTGCCCTCTCTGATTATTCAGGTAAGGGTAATCGGTGGAACATACAGCGTGAAGTGGTATAGAAATGGAAGCCTCAAGAATATCGTAGTTCAGGCAATGTCGGCACACTCCAGAGCTGCTAAACGCACAATATTACGGAATAGGTACAAAACGGCTGCGGAGGTGTGCACCGAGAAAGAGGAGCGAGAAGAGTTTAGAAGGAAAGCGCACCAAGTAGCTGATCTCAAAAGCACAGTTCACTGTAAAAATGGTTTCTGAGTTCCCCCTCTAGGAATACCTAGGGGTCCCCAAAGGTAACAGGAAGGACGCTGTCGAGTCCCAAAACCCAACAGCTAGGGCATAGTGGTAGCCCCGTCACCGGATCGCCCGGACTTCCCGCCGCTCGACTGATGTCATGTCAGACGAGTGCCGAGGCGTAACAGATTGCAATATTCGTTCTAGGACCCACACACAATCAGCTGGTCACCGAGTAATTAGGCATGTTGTTGTCCTTTTCTTTAACTCCCTGTTATTCTTTTTGTTGCTGCGATCCTTTATTTAATTTTCTACCCAAAGAAACTGAAAAAGATCGGCTATTTTTGCTGTTACTAGGGCTTTTTGTCAAATAATGCTTATGAGTGGATGAATTTTTTGCTTTCCGTAGTCAGCCACTCGCACGGGAACTCACACGTAGGCCATGAGACATATTGTATAGCTCGTCCACACGCCCCATTCTCTTCATTTGTTGGTCTCATTCTAGCCCAGCCCCCCTTTTAACAATTTTTCGAAGCCTTTTTTTTCACTTTGGAAACACCGATTCACGCAGTTCCTTCATCGCGCTATTTTCCACTTTGTCCACCATTTTCCGATATAATCTGGATTACCCAAAATTATCGTGAACCGTGCTATCAACCGAAACACAGGGCGGCAGCACGACACACGAAGTAGACCACGGCCTTTTCCATGAGGAACTAAAAATAAGTGTATCTTCAATTACCATAATATATGAATATCAGACCGATCAGCGCAGTCACATCCTAATATATTAGGTCGTGAAGAAAGTTCTTGCGGTTTTGCGCCTCAAACTTCAAATGCATATATCTCGGCTTGAACGAAACTTTATCAATCGAAATAACAACCATTACTATCGACACACTTTTGTTAACGAAAAACAAGTTCGAGTATCCCATTCGCATAGAAGTCCGGAAATCTAGAGGCGATGAAATCGTCGAATGCCGCGGCAGCAACATTTTGGGTTTTGAAGCATTTCTCCTTGACAAAGCGTCGAGATGTTTAAAGAAATGGTAGTCTATGGGAGCAAGGTCTGGGGAATATGGTGGATGCGGGAGAGCTTCATAGCCTAGCTCCATCAATTTCCTCAGGGTAAGTTGTGCGACGTGAGGCCGAGCGTTGTCGTGGAGTAGAATTGGCCCCCTCCTATTCACCAGTGCCGGGCTCATGAGCTGGAGTTTTCGATGCATTTCGTCAATTTTTTGGCAGAACTTTTCGGCTGTTACGGTTTCTCTCGGATCCATGAAGCTGTGGTGGATCAGCCCGACTGCAGACGACCAAACAGCACCATGACCTTCTTTCCATGCTGCTTCGGCTTGGGAAGATGTCGTGGGGCTTGATCCTTGTACAGCCACTGGCCTGATCGTCGCCGGTTGTCGTACAGAATCCTTTTCTCATCACACGTCACAATACGGTCTAGAAATGGATTGTTCCTGTTGCGCAGAAGCAAGGCGGAGGCGAGCTCGTAGCGGCGGTCTTTCTGGTGCTGAGTCAACTCATGCGGCACCCACTTATCGAGCTTCTTCTACTTCCCGATTTCCTGCATGTAGGTGCCAACCGTCCTGCTGGAAACACTCAATCTTGAGCCAATATCCTTCAGCGTTGTACGTGGATTCTCTTCCACTAACGCTCTCATTTGTTCGTTGCCAACGGCCGATGGCCGCCCACTGCGCTCATCATCTTCCAGGCTCTCATCACCGGTACGAAATTTTTCAAACCACCACTGTGCTCTGCGTTGATTCACCGTACCTAGATCTAAGTCATCGTTGATATCTCGGTCCGTTTCCGCCGCACTCCTGCCCAATTTGGATTGGAAAAGAAAAATCATGCGGATCTGTCGTTTGTCTATGCTGATTTCGACCTTCTAAAAAACCCCAGGAGTCACTCCAAGGCAAAACCGATTATATATTTGGATAGGGCAAGAAATGCGCTTCAGAATGGTATGAAACCTTGCAAAAAATCTAATAGCAAATAACATCGCGGCGAGCATTTGAAAATTGGGCGTCAAAAACCGCAAGAACTTTCTTCACGACCTAATAGAAATGCCTCAAAAGAGCGTACATATCTAGTCATTGACGTTTTCATTGTTAGCACACCAAGAGACAACATTAAATACCGGTTGATTAGAAATCGTCTCTATTACTACATTTGCACCATAAAAAAAAGTGCGTGATCTGCCCGAATGGAAAAGTTAGAAGTTTGTACGGTGGTGTGACAGCTTCAGTATTTGACATGTGATGCTTGCTATATTGGAGAAATAGGGAGACAGTTATGCGTTCGGGTTGAAAACATAGCTAGCAAGCGAGGAATTCTTGATTGTACCGCTTAGAAAGCACAGAAGAGAAATTCATGATAGCAGTGATTCTGATGTTAAATGCTTGATTTCGGCCTGAAGAACAGTATTGCTTTTGGTGTTCGTGAAGTTAATGTGACTTGCTGGAATTTCTGTTCAAGTGGAACTTCATCGGTTTGATTTGCAACTAACAAGGGAAGGATCCCAAGTCGAAGTGGCCGTTCGAAATGAGACCTATACTGCTAGACGTATTTTTTGATGCTGATTTCAAATCTGCATTCAAAATCTGCTAAACGATTCTCTGAACGAAGTTATGGAGGTGGTCTCCGGAGAGCACTCAACAGGG
>UZAF01018540.1:15265-28916 GCA_900617895.1 Haemonchus placei | reverse complement strand
CAATCTGTTTAAACTTCCAACATGGGAGCTGCTCGAGGTAGTGCAGCCTCTGCAAAGCCGTTGAATCTCGTCCACCGTGGGTGTGGCATCCACACGATGCAATGTCTTGCCCCTTATTGTGCCCTATCAACGACGTTTCTCGACTTGACATCGGCTTATATAGTATCAGGAGGGCTTCGACTCGAATTCGTTTTATAGAGAAATCTCAAAAGAAGTTTTTTCGCGAACTGTACCTTTAACACAGTCCGAATGCGAGGCGCAGCCCAAAAACGGGCTCAATTAGCGTCAGAAGCTTTATCTTTCAACCAATAATTTTTCAAAACTTCAGAGAGCACAGGATAGCCAGAGTTCGAAGAGAACGATTGGTTGGTAAGACAATGGCGAGTGAGCTGTTCAAATCTGAAGTCTTACCAAGAACCTCTGCAATATTTTCTAGCTGTCTGGGCAAACTTGACTTTACTGCTTCTTGGGAAGAATAGTGCCGTCCGGTTTCCTCAATAAACACCTCCACAATGCTGCTTCTACCTGGCACCACGAACATTTATACTTCTTTTATTTAAAAAATGGTTACCTCCTCCAGCTCATGACCAGTACTGGGTCAACTGGTAGAGCCTCTGGGATACGAGAAGGTTGCCAAAGTAGTCGAAAAGGTTCTCTACATAAAAACCGGAACTACTTCTTTTTGCTTGGGCCGATCGTCTTTCACACTCGAAAATTGAACTTCTAGTTCAATAGAAGTGATACTAAATTGAAGTGAAGAGGCGGACGCAATTGAAAGGAGTCGTCATGGCTGTCATCATCGAAACTCATTGAAAACGTTGACCTCAAATCGTCTTTCAAATGTGCAATGGCGATTCTCTGAATAAACTTAAGTACGTTTTCCCATTGCCGTCTAGCTTGCTATCGCTCGCAGCTGGCCCCATTAGTTCGCCGCCGTAACAATGAGACGATGATCCGTACCACCGGAGCTGGTCGTTCGAAGACCGGTGATCGCGATGCCTCGAGACTTCTAGGCTGGGCGATGTCTCCAGTCTATGAGGAAATTCCAGACGCTCAGTGTTTAGAGAAACCCGACAAACGGCTCTAATAAGCTTGTCATAGTGAAAGGTTTTTCTAACTTACGTATTTTTCTGATGCGCCAAGCAGTCGGCTTCAACTCAGGATCGTAGCAACGTTTGAATACTTATGAGCCCTATACCATGAGTGGTCGTCAGCGAATCCATAAGTCAGTGTTTTCACACTCCCAGACGAATTTTGTACCAGCTTGAAATTTGCGTCCCAGAGTTCGGTAAAAACACTTCTGACCCGATTCTAGGCTGCATGTTGAATCGCGGCGTTTCGCTTTCCGGTGAGAGGAATCAGCCCCTCTCGCCAACTGTATTTGGAGTGATAGAATTTGGGGAAATCACTCGGGCGGAATACTGGGCTGTAGATTGAAAAGAAAATCAAAAAGGGCTGCTCAAAGGAGTTTTAATCGCCATGATATTTTTAAAGTCATACATCACGATTTTGAAAATCAAAGATGTCCAATTTTCACATCCCACAATTAGCCACTGTTTTTTCTCAGGCTGTATCTAGGCTTGCATAGATTTTGAGCGCCGGAACCGGATCTGAGGCCTATTTTTTCCGCATCTATCGTTTTAGAACGTGTTCCTTCTTGGTCATAAAACTGTTCGGTGTCAATCAGTCGAAGTGGGAGCGAAAACAGGTTCTCGAAAATCTTGCCTACTGCTGATTATGGGTTATCATAAGTTGGCTCATCAAGCTCGGACAAGACTGCTTCCTTCATCATCCAGACTGAGTGAAAGGAGTAGGGTGTAGCATCACGACGCACTATCACAGGCATGATACAGGGATCGAATCACGGATCGATACCTGCCCAGGCCATCCTAGACTTCGACCCCAGTCGATTGATTGGTTCAGACTCGTCTGTAAGAGTAAAGACACTAACTTGATTAGGCTGGCCACTGCAAGCCATTGCCTAAGCCACATACGAATACAAAATGCCGCTACCATTTCAATGAAAGTCGAATGCGGGGCGCGTCCCAGGCTTGATTGACTCTAAAAGACTTTGTTTTCTGTTTTAATCCTCCTAGAAGTAACCCATTGTTCACAGCTTTGGAGGGAGACTATCCGAACCCATCGTTCACATTTCTCAGGTGTTCTGGAAAGCAGCGAATGACATCTCCCCCGCTTTTCGCTCGAACTAGTCAGTCTTAGAAAGTATTCGGAGGAAAGTGATTCGGAGAAAAGTGTTTCATGAAATTGGAGCAACTCGAAAGTTGAAAGTTTTTCGTCGCCGATTCCGTACATTCTGGACGGATACGAAACTTTGCAATTAAATTTGCATAAGAGTTGAAAGCTTTTTGCTTTCGGCGGTCAACCAGGTGATCGTAATCCTTGTGGAAATGGCGATCCTCGAAAAAACATTCCCAAACGGAAGCACAAACTCCTCAGCATTATTTAATGGAACGAGATTCCCAATATGCTGGTTTGGAATACGGAGTTCTAATCAGAAGCCTTACACCGACGCAGACAAAAAATACCTTACTGCCCAAGCTAATTACTTTGTTGTTCTATCAATTTGCAAGATCACTAAAAATGAACAAAATTGAAGGATTCGGATTAGGAATTAGTCTACAGATGCTCTCTATGGCAATTCCTTACCGAAATAGCTGTAAGGTGCCCACATCGTTTCCGCTCGGGTGTGGTGGAGAAGTATCGGTCCAGGTTATACCTTTTGGTAGGAAAACTGATTGAATAGGCGTATCCCATCAATAACAAGGGACCTTGCTATTCCATCGAGTAGTAATTGTCAGTAGGAGTTATCTTTTGCCCTTTGGAATCAAAAATTTCCGATCTTACTTCAGCCAATCTGATTTTTCTCTCAGTGCACTATTTATTCATATCTTATTCCGGAAAATGCTCCTGTCAATTTCCAATCATCTGTGGGTGATGATCCTAAGGGTTATAGATCCTGTCACAGCTCATCAGCCACCTTATTCATCAGGTTTAGTGAGCCAGTAAAGATTTTTGAATTGCAATGAGATCCCGGATCTGACCCGTCTTATACCCATCGTCCATCCCACACTACTCCCTCACTCCCTTACAGCAGATGCTTCCTCTAGCATGTTTCACTGACTGAATTGCTTGTTCGATTCCTTGGGACTTCATTGCGAGATTGCAGTATGATGTTCGCGTTTTATTTCTTTTTCATACCCTCCTGATTGATTCTGCCTCTGCGAAAGTTCATCTCGTTTGTTAAAGGCACTGTTCGCAATAATGCAATAATTCTGAGGTACCCCTTTTTATTCGGAAATGGAAAGATATGGTTGCAGTAGCCCATCGGTAGTGAAGAAAGCGAGAGAAATCGTCGATTTCGAGAAAAATTTGGCTCCTCAAAAGTAGGGAAAATAGAGGTTGGACGAGATTGCCATGACGGAAATAATATCAAAATTCGGACTTATTATTATTACGGACGGAATTCGGACAAGATTTCAGTTTTACAAATGCGCAAAAAATTAACTAAATCAGGTCAAAACTGTGCAGAACTGTCTTTCACCGTCGCTATGGATCATGACAAGTTGTTTGAACTCTCTACCTGGGATCCCTTGTGATCGGTGCAGCCTCTATAATGCCGGTGAAACTCGTCCGAGGATACACAAGGGCCAATCTTTNACTCCCTAACTATGCCGTTTTCCGACCTAATAGTGCCAGATATGGTATACGCGGAGCCTCAAATTCATCCTGTGGGGGAATCTCAGCAACCGTTTTATCGTGAACTGTGCCTTTAAGTCTAGTCAACAGTCTTCACTTTTCATTTTCTTGAGCACTCTTCCAAGTCGAGATGATCGGAGGCGATCGAAAGCAGGGCTGATTTCCTTCTTCAAAAAGAAGGCCAAGGTATAAGTGACTGTAAACCTCTATGACTTGCTGGAAAGGGGCTTACTTATTTACTTGCGAAGTTGAGCACCTTTCCGAGATCCGATCCAATGACAAACGTGTGGTAGCGCGCTATCTAGCACTTTACCACAGTGCCTATATTGAAAAACAGGGGAAAGTATTCAAATCCGTAGGAACTGCTCGTAAAAGCCTCGTCGTAATATCGGGGTATTGTCGGCAAATTATGAACATTTGATGAATACAGAATAATGTGATAGAGTAGTTCGTCCTTACCATCGGCAAAGTTTTTGTTACGCTTGTCTAAATAGTGTGAATAAACAGCAAGCATAAGTATCCATTAGGAATCTCATGAGCAAAGCAAAGTTTTTGCTCTTCACAAACCTGAAGAGCTTAGTTCTGGCTACCAATGGAAATTCCTTCAAAGTCAAATTAATCTTTTTGACGGACGAAAGTGGTGTAGTTTCAAGTGGCGCACTATCACACATGGCCTGTGGTTCAATTCCCAGATTGGTAGTGCTCCATGCCAATCAAACCATCAATCCCTCCAGTGTCGGCTGACAGGTACCGGTTTGATATGGGAGGATAAAATTATTGACTGGTACAATGGCTGGCCACCGCAAGTCATTGGCCAAAAGCGCTATTACGATTCTAGCTGGTAGTCGAAAGCGTGGCGCAACCCGGAGTTTGGACTGATCAATGTCGAAAGACTTCAGAAATTNAAGTAAGAAACGATACGAGCAACGGAATGATCCTTCCGACGAGACGGCCTTACATTCCAAAACAGCCTTGGTTATGAGAAAACCCCATCAGAGTGTCCTATTTACTCTTTGAAGCCTCTCTAATGCAGGAAATCGTGTTGAGAAGATCGTTTTTGCCCGATCTGCGGACAAAGGGAGTAATGATGTGTACGATAAGCGACTGCAGACATATGTTGTATGGTCGGCGGTCTCGGAACATTCCGAATTCCATTGATGTAAACGGGCCAAGCGGAGCTAACCTCAATGCTATGACAAAAGTTCAAAAACACCGTTCACTGGATAGATCTGATTCACTTCCGTACCATCCCTGGCTTCCGTCGGTCGTCTTTTATCAGCTACTCCCATTCTTCTATGTATTCAAATGAATGTATCTCAATCTCCTTCAGCTTCGTTTCATGAAAACCCTAGCCTAATAACAGACTGTTCGTAAATTGTCTATGGCTTTTTCGAAATAGTAGTCCAGATTTTTTCCTTGAATGTTCAGGAATTTTTTGTGGAATTGCAATATAAGGACCTCCTATATCCTAATCCCATAGTAGGCGAGCTATCTAACAGTCCAGACAGTGAATAAGGCAGTCAGACACATGGGTTTCAGCAGGTACTATTTTTTGAGGGTTTTGCCAGCTTGGAAATTCCCCTCGGCTGCGGAATCCCATCTGTCTGTCTGTTTGTCTCGAGCATTCCGAGCTGAAGCTGCTGTTCAAGCGGTTCTGAGCACACCTCATTCTAACCCTCCAAGATAGAAAACAAAAGGTTAAAATGAATTCTGATCAAGACAACCTAGTGCAATATCGCGAGGTCTTCTGATAGACGCAGATTCCAGACTATTCAGACAGACCTGGACTATTGTTAAGTTTTCAGCAGATCCGAACACCGTGATAATTACTCCCAAATGGCAATAGCTATGACGTTTCTCCCTTTGTTTGGAGCACGTTTACTTATTTTGGATTGTGAAATCAGATTTCGCTTGATACTCATGGGCAAAGAGTTGATTCATACAGGTTTGTACATTTCACTAAACAATAGGAATCATGGTTTTCAACTGTTTTATTGTCATAGTCCCCAGTAGTCCCCAATTCAACTCTAATCAAGCCAGGATTCTCTTCATATAAACGCAAACGTCAAGCTAGCTCTCACTCATACTCGGTTCTGGGATTCAATCTTGGTTCAATACTCGCATAGGTCAACTTGACTTCCTGCTCCTCCCCTTGTTTAGGAGAACAGAGGCATTTAGTTTACTACAAACTCACTCTCCTCAATCCATCGTTTAGTCAAGTAGTCACACTCTACTCTACAATCCTCAATGATAATTCGAGTGCGTGGCGCTTTCCAGAGAGTGATTGATCTGAATCTGAAAAGCAGTCCTATTATTTCAAATAGCATGATTCTCTGAATCTCAGCTATAACCGAATTCATTTTCGAGTGGACTTGTCATCTGAGACAACCCTTTGGAGAAGGGTTTCATAAGAGACTTTCCTTTGATGTGAAGGGCTGACAACAAGAAAATATAGCCCGCCGCTCCCGGTAATGGAGATATACATTTTGAAGAAAATGAGATCAAAACGAAAAAAAACAGAGTTTCTGTATGTTGAGAAGACCGTGATTAATGATCTTATCCTTCGTAGAGACAACGATTGCCCTGGTTTCGCTTGGAAAAGAGAGAAATGATAGTCCGAGATCCTTTCAGTCAAATATGAGCGCAATTTATCATAACTGGACATGATACACGGGCAACATGACAGTTTGAGATCATCCACAGCAAAGGTGACAGAACAAAAAAAAAAGACAGAAAGTCAGAGGTGAGTTGGGAAATACTGTAGAGTTGTCTGAATGGCTTGCGATGCCACCTGCTCCGTTAACCTCAACTTCATCCGCCGGAGCTTGAGATCCAAGATTTAGACAGACAATAGACAACCCATCTTACCCTTGTTGTCATGAAGCAGGGATTTCTTGGGTTCGAGAAACTTAGAAATCTGGATAATGAACAATCCCGAAAATCCTGGGCAGCGAGTATACTAGGCTAAATGTTAGGCTGAAGGTGGTGTACAAAGAAAATTGTGTTGAGGAAAGAATCAGGGAAGAGAGGCTTTGTCGTCTACCGCAGAAAGGAATGCCCGGAGGTACTGTTCGCAGTAATTTGGGATGTCTTGCTGATCGTTGAAGTGAAACAATGAAAGATATGGGGTGGAATAGCGTAATGACTGAGAAGAAAGTGCGGAATTCGGCAGATTCTGAAAAGTACATAGCTTCACAGAAGTTTCAAAAAAGGTAAGATGAGCTGTACGAGTTTATGACGACAGAAGTGGCCTGAAGGGGTATTTAGACAAACGGTCAGACGTGTAGAGCTTCCTACAGTGAGTCGAAATTACGAAAATTCCCTTCCATGTAGGAATTTTTAACATTTCTGCTCCATTGTGAATAGTGTAGCATCTTCAGGGTCTTCAAAACACGGCCACTTGTGGGTGTGGCATATAGAGGATACAGACCTTGAGCCCTTGACAAGCTCTATCTGAACCGCTTCCCACTCAACAGCACCCCATATGGTATATTTGGCGGGCACAGATTCTTCCTACATAGGGGACCACTTTTATCGTAGACTGTGTTCTTAAATAGAACTCAGAGACCTCAAATTCGCTGTGGATTTCAGGGGGTGTACGAGATGAACTGACTGTTTGTACAGGTTCAGACTTGTTAATCCCTTCACTACGAACACTATCACGTGTTTGTCCCTGTTAACGTCAACTGTATGGCTGCAATTCTCGTCCTAGCATATATCTCGTTCGAAGGCGGTCACAACAGCAGTAGGCGGAACTTCCATTACTTTCCCTTCTTTCTTCGATTCCTTCTTCACTTTGAACGTATTAGCTCATTTACCTTCGCGCAACATCGCCCATTATCTCCATTGTCGAGGGGCGCAACCTTCCCATTCCCACTACGCCCTCTATTTCAACATCCCACATCCTCAGATCGCAGTACCCTCGCCCTTGAGACCTATCTCATTCATGAGCACTGCTGTGCATTTCATTTTGGGTGTAAGGGTTACTCAGAATTCAAAGTTTGCAATTTAGGACCAGGGACCCTGTGATACGGATGGTCCGGGACAGAATATCTGAAGAGCCTTACCCGTTACTTCTTTCCCCAAAGGAGTCAAATTTTGTGCCATATTCTATGATACTGCCACTTGGATCCTCCTAACAACAAGCTTTGGTGATCCCTGTATCCTCAGGCCCTCAGCTGCCCAACGGAAAAGAATGTTGTCTAGGATTCCAACCAGACCCACACGTAAGGGTATCTTTTGTTGAGACCCGGAACCCTCGAACAAAACCCAGACAAGCCCACACTTGCTAGGGGTATAGACTTCAACTCTATTGAAAATCTTGTAAACCAACCTTATCTGAACGCGCTGGTCTCAGTTAAAACGGGTTCCTTTACTGATTCTTCCTACCGGGACAGACCACATCATTGATGGCTTCTTAATAGTTCCTTAATGGCGTTCGGACGATTTCTCGGAATGTCGAAGGTTGTCACTAGCCTTCCTGTTTTTGGGGTCAGTGATCAACGAGACAGGTCGTCCCGGATATAGACTGCAGATCAGCGTTGTCAGTAGCCACACCCAATCAGGCCGCCAACGCGCTGATCCCCCCACGATCCCTACTCGTTCATCAGCCCGGACACACTTTTTATCGCAGCTCTTTCTCTCTCATTCATCGCGACCTAAAAAATTAGGCGCATTCTCGCTTTCAACGGTCTGTCCGCTCTGTTCTTATCACGAAAAAGCTTTATCCATCCACATTCCGTCCACTTTCACCCAATCCCGGCTCGTCCAATGTCAGTCTGTTCAGGTAAGTCCATTCTATGATTCGATGCATTCGAGTTCACGGAGCTTTCTTCCCAATTCGATTTGCTACCGACTTCAAGTTTGTGGACATCTTGATAGCACTTGCACTTCGTGGTATATACCGACAACTGGCGCACCCTAATGAAGATCGGAAACTCCCCGACGGTGGTGTCTTTACAAAGTTCCGCTGGTTTATGGGCACTCTGTTAACGATCGCGAGTTTCTAGGTTAACTGGATCATTAGTTGTCACGCCCATCCCACTTATTCTGTCGTTAGGGACGCTTTCTAAGACGTTTTTCCCCTTCGCTTTTGTAAATAGACCGTAATTGACCTCAGTTGGTATAATTATAAGGTCCTCAAGGAACCAGTTCCTCTAACGGAGTTAGTTACGGTTGAAAGGAGGAGGAAGTAATTGGATTGAGACCAGTTGACCCAAAGACCAAAAGGATATGACTGTGTTTACCCAGGTTGACATTGAATTGTTGCGATGGGTTCCTGAAAAGGCTAAGATGGCATACGCACATCGCGTAATCGCCGAAGCAATCCGAGGATCGTCTGGGAAGGCTTAGCCGATGCGCATATCACCGCTAAATTTACGACATCGACCTCCTCTAGATGGCTAGCCCATCTTCGCTTGTTTTTCGGGCACTAAGCGACTTTTTTGGACCACTTCGCTAGCCACGTCGGCAACAAACGGTCTAGAGGCATGTCCAGGTTTTCTGGCGTCACTCTGACCTTCCTATCCCTACAGAAACTCTCCCACTGCTCTATGAACAAAGAGGGAGGTCTCCTTGAGTTCGGTACTCTACTTCTTTCGCGGGTATTGGCTTCTCAGAGCATTCTGCAGCAGTCTCGGACGTTTGGCCCCTTGTGAATGGTTCCCCGAACTCTCTGAACTCCCTCTGGGATTTTCCCGAAACAATTCCGGACTGTCCAGGTTTTCCGGTTTGGGGAAGTGATGATCATGGAATTCGATGAATTTCATGAAGAGAAATATGATGAGATTTGATATCGCGCGAGAGTGTTCGAGGNCCGCTAAATTTACGACATCGACCTCCTCTAGATGGCTAGCCCATCTTCGCTTGTTTTTCGGGCACTAAGCGACTTTTTCGGCCCTCTTCGCTAGCCACGTCGGCAACAAAGGGTCTGGAGACATGTCCATGTTTTCTGGCGTCACTCTGACCTTCCTATCCCTACAGAAACTCTCCCACTGCTCTATGAGCAGGGAAGAAGGTCTCCTTGGGGCTGGTCCTCTTCTTTCTCTGCGGGTATTGGCTTCTCAGAGCATTCTGCATCAGTCTCGGACGTTTGGCCCCTTGTGAATGGTTCCGCGAACTCTCTGAACTCCCTCTGGGATTTTCCCGAAACAATTCCGGACTGTCCAGGTTTTCCGGTTTGGGGAGGCGATGATCATGGAATTCGATGAATTTCATGAAGAGAAATATGATGAGATTTGATATCGCGCGAGAGTGTTCGAGGTGTGGTAAGCGAGTCGGATCTGGGCCAAGCCACTACGCCATCTCAAACAGACACAGCCGTCACTGACGCTTGTCCATCAACCTATTCAGCCCACGCCCGACCAACCCAATGTCATCCCCCACCCCCACCCCACCTACGCGACCAGTATATGACCTTAACGCATCGCTCTTTTTTCCTCATGAAGAGGATCATCATGTCTTTAAATTGCCTTTTTTCACCTCCACTTTTCGTAGGCGTTCTCGTCCATAGCATAATCATGCTCTGTTGCATTTCCAGTCTTCGGTTTTTTCGTGTGCCGACAATGTCCTTCAAGAAAAGTGCCCCCAATGAATTTCGTTTGATTCTCTAAATCGTGTCGGCTCGTCCATTATGTAGAAAAACTGGCTGCTACTTGTTTTCTCCCTACTACCTTTACTAATGTACGATTTCCTTTGGAATTTCACCGTGAAAACGGAATCCAAAAAAGGGGGTGTAGAAAGTTTGGACGAGTTATTTCGATCACCCAAACTTTCGGAATGCGTTCACAGGTTTTTCATTCACCTTACTCCCAGTTGTTCTTAGTCTTCTTTATACTGTCCAGGAATAACGGGCAGTTAGCCCGAAATCTTGGCCAGGAACTGAAAATATTGGCCATGATAACCCCTTGGCAAAAGGCCATTTTCCCGATTCCCATCAGAATCTGCTCAAGCTTCTATTTTGACATAGGAATGGCATCGGACATTTGAACAGTATTTATGAGTAATGGACGAGTTATCTGCGGTCGAATGTACGTTTACCTCTTTGATATGTATTTTTTTACATGAAAGGCCTCCAATTTAGCCATTTCTAAGAATCCACCTGGGTGAATTGGAGGAGAATACCGGTTGGAGGGTGTCTTCCACCAATTTACCTAGGTAGATTCCTAGGAATGGAAGGAATGCGAAATGAAGGTAACGCGTAGCAGGTCGTATACGAAGAAACTGCCCGTCCATAGGAAACTAACTGAGGATTAGCTGAGACCTGACGTCAGAAGATCTGGAGGGTTTCAGGAGAATCCACCTTCATGCCTTTCTAGCTGTATTCCAATTTCGCCAGTTCTCTTTCGACAACCTTGTAGCTTTCGTTAGCGTTCTGTTTCGTGACCTTTTATATAGGCCATATAAAGCTTTTTTGGGGTTTGTCGCACATGTGTCCGACCTTCTTTTTGAACTCTCACTTCTTCGTAATTGTGCCCTGATATATTCAGTAAACGGAAAGAAAGTTATGACCGAGAAAATCACCCTGCCTGTCATTGATCCAATCAGTTCATACTATCATTATGTTTGTATAGGTTTCTAAGAGTTCCTGAAGTTTCAAAGGGTGGGGAAGGACAACACGGACAATGAGTAGCCTTGCAATCATGACCTGTTAAGCCAGAAAGTAAAAAGAGTTCAGGGAGTTCTCGAAGGAGACGATTCAGTAGCTTAGATTAGCACCAGCTACAGGAGAGTATAATCGGGAAGAGGAAAGAGGCGGGGATGTTGTTTTGTTATAGACTATAAGATAAACGCCCAATATGAATGGCAGAACAAAGTTCACTTTGATCGATCTTTCTCCAGGATGCTCCCACTCATACATCCAGGAGCCTTAGAGCGCCGTACAAGCAATTTCACTAATAAATTCAGTGAACGACAGCCCATAAACTCAACAATTTTGAAATTCCCAAATGTTGTTTATCTTTTTGAATGCTTTGGCTCGTACTAATGGAGCCAGCAATTGCGGAAGGCTTGCCTGTGCCAAAATAAGCCACTGCCACAACCCACGATTCGATCTCAGCATCATGTGTGCGGCTGCGGTACACTGAATAAAAATACTAATTGAATTGCATTCTAAATTGGGTTTATTCGACGTTCATAAACGTTTCATTTGCTCTCTGTACTTATTTTTCTTTCGATCTTCCGGGTACCCAGGCCTTAAGAATCCTGGAACAAGCTGAAACTTTCATACAATTACCTGTAGCGAAGCCTATACCGAATCCACAGCGTACGCTTATTACTCGTTTTCTGCTTTCTACTTATTCCACGTTGAAGAGAGCAGGGCTTCGTCTTGAAGGCACAGTTCACGATGAAAATGGTTTCTGAGATTGTTAGTTAGGATGAATTTGATACCTCTAAAGGTAGCACAAGCGACGCTGTCGGATCAAAAAACCTTCCAAAGCATTATAAGTGCTCTATAACCGGCTTTACGGACGTACACACCCGAGGCGGACGAGTTCTCACGGCGTCGTAGAGGCTGTGAAGGTTGCATCAATCGCACCGAGACGCACACGTTGCACTCAGGTAGCTTTCTGTAGCTAGCTGTACGCAATGGCACACACATTCAGACGGCTCGTCCAAAAACCCTTTCCATGTAATGTTTGTCGTCCCATTTTCGTTCGACCTCTAATTTTATAAGTTCTTGATGCCTTACTATTCCCTAAATACGCAGGTTTTCGCGTTTTCTTCGCCGTCTTTGCATTAGTTTGACTACCATTAATCGTCCTAAACTGAATACCCCAAAATTACCGTAGACTCTGCCTTTGAGGCAAAAACGCTTGTTGGAAATCACTAGAAAAGGAAGGCGTACATACTCCTTTTTGCTCAATAGCCTCGGAAGAACAGAGTAAGTAATCGCCCAATCCAATGAATTGGCCCCAGAAACTGGAAGACGTAGAATTGGTCAGCTGGGTGTAACTTGATCCTCAGTTGTCGCATGGTAATGGTAATTACTGTAAGGAGTAGTACGCACTGCATCACTTCATCTAATGATTATTACAAAGTTTTATAGCTTTTTGTCTAAAACCGGTTCGAGAGGGCTTCTTTGCTTTCACAAGTGTCAGGATAAACGCCATAAAACACAGGCCCATAAATCGTCTTCAAACTTCTTCCGGATGCGCTTCGAACTAACCAGCCATTTAGACGACGCTTAACTACACGGTCGTTAGACATATAATAAATTAATCTGATTAGTGCTTCGAAATCCATAAAATTTAGGGAATTGGCTGAATGTTGTCCCCTTGTTGAGCTGGAATACCTGCAAAAACTATTATAAATGGGCAATTTGATATAACAAAAAGCGCCTGTACAGTAGCTAACTTCAACTACCAGCTCGGTATCTTGTGAGCCGTCACTAAGCCAGTAAACTCTATTTGTAAGATTCTTTTTTTCTCTGGTGATTTCGAAGGCATCCGGAAGAAGCTAAAAGACGACTTATGAGCCTGCATTTTATGGCGTTTATCGTAACACTAATTGTGAAAACAAAGGAGCTCTCTTGAACCAGTTTCAGATTGGTGGAAATGACACAGCTTCTACTACTCCGTACAACAACATCACCTTAGGATCGGCTAGCGCCCATGCAAACCATTTCTTCCAGTTTCTGGGGACGAGGGATTGGAATGGTTCCGTGTAGGAGAAAGAATATTATTTGACTTTGATCTTCCGAGGCTATTGAGCAAAATGAAGTCCATTTCAGAAAGGTCAAATGTAGAATTCTGGAGGGACTCGTGATTGTTGAAACGGAATCTCTCGAAGTAACGAAGTTTTTGAAAAAACCCTCGAAACGTACCTTCACTTCAGAATTGCAGAAGCGATTGCACGCCGGTTTGACCTCTTTGAACAGATTGCTAAGCCAAAAAAGGTTAAGATTTGGGTCTTCAACCTTATACCGCTCTGATTG
>UZAF01018540.1:4658-14694 GCA_900617895.1 Haemonchus placei | reverse complement strand
TGTAACACACCATGTAAAATGGCGGCATACATGGTCCTGCCTAGAAGTTCTGTTACAAAGTGGACTAAGGCAGTTTTGCAAGCAGTTTACATCAGTTACACCCCTTATTCTTTCATTTACTTGGCATACTTGTAACATAGTAACCATAAGTGACAGTGCGTTTTATTCCCCTTTTATGGCCATCTTTTCTCCGCCGTCAAGTGGTTTTCGTCGTCTTCTTTGGCCTAATTTGTGTCTTTAGAGCCGTTTTATTAGTGTCCCCAAGACAGCGTGCAAACAGCCCGGAAATCTGTCTTAAAGATCGGCTCTTCGATTGTTTTATTTGTTGCTAGGTTTCAATAGAGGTAGACCTAATAACTGATCCCAGACTGAGTCCGTACCCATATTCCTTCACCTTTGATCCGGTAAGGCTACTCTTTGAAATTCGAATTCTTACTAAGTCGTTGCTAATGCTTAAGGATCTATTTCGGGAATTTGCACCATAAAGTGACTTTCACAATTACGGGCTACGTGAATCCTCTCACTCAATCCTTTAGTCCTTAAACTCAACTATCCTGAAGACTTTATGATCGTCATTTGAGTTTCAAAACCAGATAACCCGGTTCCTTGAAGCCTATGCCATTGTCGCCGATTAGGGCGAAACTGTAAAAAGCGCTGCCATCGTCTGCAACCTCACTAGATCGAAACTCGTCAAGCTCCATTACGCCTCCCTTCCCTTTTCTATATATGACTTGGTTCTTGGACTCTTGTTCAGGAGCAAGTCGGTTTAATTTTAATATTTGGTCTTCTGATTAGGATACTGCCTAGATCGGTCATACTGGGTACACAAGTTCTTGAGCTAAAGCCATCCTTATTCCCTATGTAAGGTACTGATTGGGCCTCACCAACAAGCTATTTCTTAGCTGGAATTTGGCGGATGGAGAGATGTTTCCGTAATAATTCTTGCGGTATTTGGACCCCTCTAAAGGGATAGTTATACCTGTACTTCTCCAGTCCAAGTTGCATTTACGTCCGAAAAAAAAACTCCCATACAACTGAGCAAACATTATTTGACTGAATATCTTTGTCTAGAGCAAAAGCGTTTGATGCCCGAAGACTTCAAGGTTGGGTTCGAGTTCTTGCCGAAACTGCCTTTCGCCCACAATTCAGCAACCTTGTTAAACGGCTTTGCCCATTAGCAACACACTTGTCTAGTTTCAGCTCCTTTTAGGGTGACATTTCCGCTGTTTTAAGAGGGTTCTTGTATTCTCTCGCCCTGTCCTCATCCGGGTTGGCTGTGCGGTTTCTGAAGAGGACGATTGACCCGCTTCACTATTGTCCCGATCTGAACATAAGATGGCTATCGAAAAATCATTTTCACGATTCAAAGACGTTCCGAATTCAGCGGTCATCATTTGATGCTTTCAATTTCTTTTTCAAATTCGGATACGATCCGAAAAAAATATTTTGGTCCTCGTTCTCTGCTCCTAGACGGCCTATTCGAGTCAGCCTATCGAATCGGTACCTATAGCCAAGAAACTGTTCGATGAGTCCATCCAGTTTGCGCCATTCACTTCATTTGCATTCACTCTTCGCCCACAGTGAGGCTAGGTACCGATCGTTCAGTACAGCTTTACTAAGGTAACAATTTTGAGATGCCTCCATAAAGGGGTTTCTTATAAAGTACAACCTTTCGCTTCTGGGCACGTATCCTAGGCCGTTCATATGATCCTCTGCCTTCAGTTGGGCCATAGTTGAGTATAGAAGGGGAATGGTACAGATGGTCCAGAACCGGAGCTCTCTTGGTCATTTCGGCCTCAACCGGATCCATTCGAAGGTTTGACATCCGATTTCAATCTGGCATACCAATGATGCTAATGAAAGGGTGAACCCATAGTAATGGAGTAAGTAATGCTTACAGCGAACAGACCAATCTTGATGTCTAAAAAGACAGGAGAAGTCCTTCGAATCGTCGAACCTTCACAGGCGGTCTGTCGTGGAGAAAAATCACAAAGTTCCTGGGGTACAGAAAGCTCATTGCAAGCTCAAGCTCATTGTCCTGTCCTCGAAGATAGGAACAGTACTGGTTGCTCGCGCCCTCCATTGACAGTAACCGTACTTTTTTTCACTGACGACTCATCTCTGGCGACGCTTCTCCACGACGACAGCTTCTTCTTGAGTATCGGGGATAGTTACGGACGAATCAGCGACCCGGTTCCTAGTGTTACGAAGATCGAAAAAGCCCATTCAACCGCGGTGAACCGCGAGTTAGCATTGACCGGTTGACCGCCCATGTGTACTTTATGAATTAGAATCGTATTCTTCGCCAGGTTCTTTGGTTCCGGTAACCAGTGGGCTGGCTGTCTGGATGTCTTCATTCTCTGGAGGTGTGGGCACAGCCGGTCCCAAACGCACAATCCAGTCCATTCGAATATACGCGTCCACTACTTGACCCTGTCACCATCCACTCCAACAAAAACCCGTAGACATCTCTCGCGTCCGTTTTTATCCCATTTGAAACTTTCGCCGATGACCTGAAAAATCGTAGCAGCGCAGTCGTAAGTCACAAATCTCCACGGAAATGCTGGTTTTTGTTTTTTACCCAAAAGGATTGATCGTTTATTGGATTACCCCATTCAGGGAGAATGACATCCTACAAAATGTTACGCCTATCAATTCAAAAAGGCGTTTTCTTGTCAAAATGTCCCATTGGCCTTGACGGGTCTTCAGCGGTGCTCGGTTTCACCTACATTAACGGAATCTGATCCTTGCTCTTTGATACGTGACTATTCCCCGACCATGGTCACTTTGCTCGGCTTTGTTGGAACTCTGGGAAATGATTTCCTAGATTCGATCTTTTCGGGAAGACGTAGGGATCGTACTGTACATCCATCACCTACCACCAACTCAATGTATAGAAAGAATACCCATTCAAAAACTTCCACTCTTCCAAGAAGCCACTGAACACGCATGGCTCAATCCAAGAACATGAGCGACCTGACTCACGGCAAGAGATTTGCCCTTTCGATAGCCTTTTTCAAAACCCTCATTTCAGGTCAGTGTTTCGCGCAACTCAGAGAGGCCATTAAGGAAGACCACTTTCTTCGACTTCAAGAACCTTTCAACCATTTTCTTTGAAAACAAATTCTCNAATTCTCGCTGGAGTTCTTTTTCAGCTTTATATTTCATTAGATTGTACGGAAGTTTCTGATGGATGACTAGTTTATGACGCTTTATTGGCATTACACGGAAATTCTTGAAAAGGGTGGAGCTAGAAATAAAATTGGTGCTGATTTGAAACGAGCCGCTGGGGCTAGAAGCGATCTTGGACTCATTAAATCCAACATCAGTCCGTCATGGCCCCATGTACCTGCTTCTTCAACTCTTTCCAGTTTTTCAGTCAGCAATGATGAGGAGTGATCTGGAACTCGCCAGTTCCAAAATGTGTTCACCTTACCTATAACCTACTGTATTCTAATTTTTTCCAATTTTTCAATCGACAGTGAATAGGGAGGAAGGTCGAGGGCCGAATGCCACCTCTGGGTAGGTACCTTGTGGTGTGCCGTACCTCGGAACGATAAGCTTGAACGGCATGCATTGCGGTGACTAACTAAGGCAACTATCCAGAACTTCATTCATTGTGAGACAACTAGCTGGGAATCGCAACACATCAGCCGGTACTTGTCCACTGATTTGCCCTTTAATACATACCTGCCTGTACCACTGAAGATTAGGAATCCTTGGTGAAGTTTCGCTTTTACGATGGAGTGCTCTGAGGTGATAAATAAGCGCTCTGCGGTGAAGAAGTAAGGATTGAGTGTCGGACTTATCACGTAATCAAGAGCTTTCTTCTATAGATGGCAAGCCTCTTTTGGCGGATTGCTCTTGCTCAGCAATCATACCGTAAACATAACCTCTGAACATCCCTACTGTTACAAGAGGCGTTCAGCCGCAGCAGGGTAGCTATGGAGCCGTAAGGCTCTCGACCAGCCGACTACGGCTAACGTAGCGTACTTGGAAGAGTACACAAGAAATTAGACGTAATTATCACGCCGTGAAAATTTTGCTAAATAAGGGGCTATACAGCGGCTAGATTGGCGCGAATCCGGGCCGACGGGACTTAATTACCCTACAAGGAACTTGACTTTTTTTGGCAACTTGACACTTTTCTTGGTTGTATTCAAAAACAGCATACGGTAGTTCAACAGTATACAGACAGTAGTGTACATACCACTAGTACAACGAGTGTCCCATCAAAAACCAGCTGTCCTATTCCTCACTTATTACCGTATCTTTACCGTAATTTGATGGTTTTCTGTAAGAATTTTCTGGTTCACTGAAGATTTTATCTGCTTACAAATTTTGGAAGGTCATTCGCTCTACCCATTCCTCTCGTCAAGTGGTGGGATTCTGTTTATCGAATGTTATCAGTTATTTATTATTTGTTAGTTAGTCATTAATGGAACTGAAAGTAAATAAGTAACCTGAGGACACTGGGCTTCTTTCTTCTTACTTGATGGCAAACGTCTTGTTTTGTTTTCTTGGCCAAATGCGAATTTTACAATTATTTTTTAATATATTTCAGCTTATTCGATAGTATTTCGATTTCGCTGAGCGTAAAGTGATATTTCAGATTGTGTTTTGTCTTTTTAAATGCCTCAAATCATTCCCCATAAAAATGCCATTGCTCCAAAGTGTTTGTTTGTTGTTTGCTCCTTGCTTACTCTTCGATCTGCCTCCATACTGATACTTTTATTTATTTATGTTATCCAGGTGTGATATCCTCAAGCGCTATTGTGCCAATCCGTCCTTATTCGGTTCGTTACTCTCATGAAGCACGACCAAATCCTTTTGCCGATTTCAGCACGATGTGGTGGCTGCTGGTTTTGTTGCCGGCAGCGGCAGCACTAAATTATCGATGTCAGAACAATCAGGTACTGGTTGTGCAGAGTTTTGGTAACGACACCATCCGAATGCACTGCCAACAGCTTGACATGTGCGGATACCAACAACTGGTACGTTCTCCCACTATTATTTTTCCTTTTTTTTCCTCCTCTATCCCTAATTTTCTCTTTTTTCTTGGAGATTCCCTACCCAAGAGCTTGAGCTTTTATAGAAGTTGGTAGGCCATTTTTAGGTGGTTCAGTTTTACAGTGAGCCTAGGCCTTTGGATTTTACAGAACAAAATTTTTCAGCGTTGTGATTACGATGATTCGCAGCCGCAATGTGGTGGTCTGATGAACTTCGTCGCTCATGTTGTCCAAGCCACTGCAACGTCACCGTGAGTTATTAGTCATAATTAATGGAAGTTTTTTTAATTTTCGATGTTCTCGTCTGATTCCGTTCTTTTTCTGATCATTAATTATCATCGAATAGGAACATCGAATACCTCGTGAATCATGGACTCTTTGCTTTATCTCATTGCCGTATTAGATTTTTTTGTAAACACTACAAAAGCACAGATCGAATTTGTCGTCTCTATCAACACCTAAAAGTCTGCTCATACGAAACTGGATAAATGCTGAGAAAAAACCAATGAGCGAATGTTCAGCACGGATCCTATTTCTTACCGTAATTTCGCTATTACATTGTGTTTTTACACCACTAATGGAATCAATTTACGACATTTTATGTCTAGCAAGTTAAAAAACGATGGGATTACGGTAAGGGTTCAGATTCACCAAAAGAGCTCATGTCTATGAAGCAAAGGTATTGTAAAGTGGATTGAAATAACGAGCCAAGAGTTCCTTCAAGTGGTGGCCTAGGCCTAGACCTGTTGAATAAAGGCTAACGGGGTGAGGTCAAAGTTGAAGTTGAATTGGAAGTTCAAGGAAAGCGACCACGAGAAGCCCCAAATAAAAGATGGACTGGCACTATGAGGAAGGACCTATCCGAAGCTAGGGTAACGGCAAAAGATGCCGCAGACCGAGAAGAAGGCGAGACCTAACGAAAGCAGCGGACCCTGTGACTGTGCGGGACTAACGCTAGGGTGTTACATCAACCTTGGTCTAGGTAGATTCGTGGACGTCGTAGCAGTTTACCATATCCTTTTCATACCAGCTCTCTTCCAACTGCAGTAAAGAAGACGTATACTGCATCAGTAGGCTGCTGGCCAAGTCTAGATTGGATTGGACATCTTGAATCGGAGATCGTATTGAAAAGGTGGTAGGGGAGGAAGGGGGGGGGGTCTAACAAATTGAGAATACTTATTGAATGGAAAACCTCATAACTCTGGGCACTACTCTTCGATTTCCTCCACATCTAGGCAGAAACTCCCGCACAGAAGCGGGAAACTGAATTTTTCATAAATTCTGTCCCCATGAATGGCCTATAGGAAGAGGTGAGTCATCTCGTTTACGTGTGGATCCGAATTCGATACGGATATCTTTATACTTGCGTTAAAAGGCCCCATTAACGCAATAGAAATTGAAAAGAAACTTCGTACGCGTCTCATTCCATTCTATGTTTTAAAACACTTTTCGTGACGTCCATTCTCAACAAAGAGAGGCGGTTCACTAGAAAGGGTGGCCAAAATGGAGTTTCTGAAAGGCGCTAAAAAACACGGAATTGACCAAACGATTGGTCTAGGTAGCGTTTTTGGCCATCGTTGCTGGTAGTAACTACATCTGGGCAATTAACTGAGGTCAAGGGTATACGAGGAGGTGAAGTGTGAGAAAAAGGCACGACACAACGGCGGCTCGCTAGGGCGTCGTGGAGAGGGAGATTTATTTCCATGAGCATCAATTGAAGCAACAATCCTTTGACCGCTATAAATGGCCTTTAGAATTTATGTGGGCTCCTTTGTCACAAACTCGGGACTGTTGAAGAATTTTTTCCTCTCATGGGTCGGTGTAGAATATCTGCCGATAGATCAATCCCACGGGAAGCGCGAGGGCTAAATGACGTGTCCAGCCGCTACACGATCCTCTAAGCTGGCCTTCTTCCTAGTTAATTCCAAACTCCAACCATATACTATAGTATAGATTAAGTTAGCATGGCCACAACACTATAATTTTGTAAGATTCTTGTTTATCTAATGCCTAGACCCTTATTAGACCCCTTACTTTTCGGATTTTGGACTTTCATAGANTGTCCAGCCGCTACACGATCCTCTAAGCTGGCCTTCTTCCTAGTTAATTCCAAACTCCAACCATATACTATAGTTATAGATTAAGTTAGCATGGCTACAACATTAATAATTTTGTAAGATTCTTGTTTATCTAATGCCTAGACCCTTATTAGACCCCTTACTTTTCGGATTTTGGACTTTCATAGAATTTCCTATGTAAAGCTTTGTTGGAAATATTTCTTTGAGAACAACGGGTCCCTTAGACTGCGAAGTTAGCATCTGGTCTCACAGGCACTGGAGTCAACACGCCTTACATCTGATACTCCCTGGTTGCTGAAGCCAGACGCCTTTTCCCTCATCGAACCAACATTCACGTTCAGGGGCAAACTACCCCTCGAAAAATATTTTCATGTCAGATCCTAAACTTCAAGTGACGTATTCCGGCAAAGTTCAGCCCAAATTCGGAATAGGTAATTTTCGAAGAAAAATCCCGCTACAATTCCTGAAAGTTCCCCAGGAAGGTCCACCGGGCATTTTCAGAGCCTGTCTGGGAGTTGGGGATGAGACATGGGTGGTGACAAAAAAATTTTCGCCGATGCTACACCTTTCTATGGATTGCTTCAGTTCTCTCCCACATATCACAGTACATTAACTTTCCCTTTGATATGAACCTTTCGTTGCTGTACCGCTTTATTCCGCCATGCTCGTGCCATATGTCCTTGTATCTTTGTAATGGTGCATAGAGCATTGCGTAAATGCATGACTATGGATATGTAGATTTATATGAGAGAATCAAAGGTTCCTAGGTTAACAAGTCCTCGACCGGACATCATTCTAAAAGTGAATGCATTTCATTAGCTTCGGAAGTAATAAGAGCGGAGAAATTGGGACGGAAGTTCATATTCGCATTAGGGACAAGCGCGACATCGTTAGCCCACCGTAACTCAACGATGTTCAAGAAAAAAACGAAGAACAGGACTGGAGAAACTCACGATTCAATGAATCAGGGCTATTACTACTTAATTGGAACTTCTTGAGCAACCTTACTTCGTAAGGAGGCCACATTACTTTTTAGAATCATTCGTAGAGTTAAGTTAGGAGTTGTTCTGCAGATACTGCTTTTTGAGCTCTACAGTAAGCCGAGGGAATTCGAATATTTGTTGATTTTGTAGAGTGGAACACACATGCTGCAATCTGTACAACCCTCGTGAACCTCACACGATTCCCACACACGTTGGTAACGACTGTTTCATCTACGAGCTACCTGATGGCTCTACACATCCGAAACAGCCGAGCAGCCACGACGACACACCGTATACAGTGCTGAAGGTAGGTCACTTACTTCCATAAAAGATAGTAAACTCCAATGATTTTTACAGAGCGCTTCTGAGATCCCTGAGCACATTGACGGTATGTCTGGGTATCGTCTACGCCTCTACCTATTGAAGAACAAAGCCCCTCCCACGTTACTTGTAAAGGGCATCGAACGAAGACTGTAAGTGATTTTTCTAATCAAATTTATCATTTTCATGGGTTTCATAGCCAATAAGAAATCATTTGCGTTCTGCTCACTGCAGTTTGATGGGATATAGAGGCAGGACTACTAAGTGTCAATGGAGTCCCTTTGAAGGCTTACTTATCTTCGCATAGATTTCGTCTCTCCTCTTTAATCCCGAGCTTTCGCTTTTGCAAGTCCAGGCTTTGAGTCAATCTTTGATTCGACTTTTAAGCAAAAGTTCGAGAGAATATATGCCAAATCAACTCCGGAGACCTTCTTCAAGTTGAGAGCCAAGTATAACCTCTTCTTCTGGCTAGAGAGACAGTCATCTATGTTTCCATTAACGTTAAAATCCTCCCACATTATGCCAGAGCAGGGTGCTGTTGGCAAAACCCGGAACCCATGCCTATTTACTCTGTATTGAACCGATATGAGCACTTTTCTACAACCGAAAAGAATTAGGTTCCAAAGACGAGTAGAATTAAATAGAACAGAAGAGCTCTATTGCCGCTTGACAGTTATACAGCCATAATAATCTCTCTTGAAATCAGTTTGAAGATTAAAAGCGAATTAAAAGAGATGGCAATCGCTTCCGCTATGAACATCCGCCCTTTCTAGAGATGGCTATCGTGTCACGATTTGTCGGCCCCGGTGTACATCCTACGAAGCAGTTAAAACAGAGGTAATCAGGTCCATAAGCCCCTACAATGTAGAACTAGAACTAATTATATGCACTGTGAAATTTAATCATAAAAGCATTTTGCTAAATTCGAGGGTACTCAGGAGCCGCCCACTGAATGGAAAGCAATCAGCTGGAGCAGTTGGACAAGTTCAACGTAGGTGGTCTACTTCAATATGATTTTTCTCGATTCTTCAGTGCCCCTGTTTCTTTAGGTGGTCGTCATGGGCACGTAGCGTATGGGGAAATGTAGCCAATGGCCAGAATCGTCAACGAGTCGAAGAAATCCACCATACGACAGAATCCAAGTCGAATCCAAGTCAGTCAGGATGTGCTATCTGGTAGTAGTGTTTAGACCGCAACGTCCCTTTTCAGCACCTGATGGACCTAATGGACCCCAAAATCTCCACGTACACGTGAATGCTAGCGGAAATAACAATAATGTCATAGAACCGGCTCAACCTGGTCATATCAACATTACGGTCCATACTGGACAGTACAGAGGCGGCAATAATGAGTTCAATACGAAGGTAAGAACTGTTTTTTGACTGACGGTGTAGGAACTGCTAAGATACTATGAAATACGGTGAAAGTACATGACATCAAACTTGCAGTTGACTTGTGATTCTNCAACGAGTCGAAGAAATCCACCATACGACAGAGTCCAAGTCTAACCCAAGTCAGTCAGAATGTGCTACCTGATAGTAGTGTCTTGACCACAACGTCCCTTTTCAGCACCTGATGGACCTAATGGACCCCAACATCTCCACGTGCACGTGAATGCTAGCGGAAATAACAATAATGTCATAGA
>UZAF01018539.1:0-22810 GCA_900617895.1 Haemonchus placei | reverse complement strand
TGGGTGTTGTTGATTCTTATGAATCCGTATTTTTTTTTTTTGTTAGAAGTGTTGAAGTGTTCACGAATCCGAGAGTTACTGAAGCAAAATCCTTCATATATCAGGCTGTGCAGAAAGTATCGGCCGAAACCTTTGTAATAGTCCAGACTTCTCTCGAGGTTTTCTATAACCGTCCATTGGAAATCTTCGTAGAACACTACCCACGCTTATTTCCGGATGCCCCTTCCTTGCTAATTTAGCCATAGAATATTTAGTGAATTGTCTACCCATATTCCCATACTCAGCATGTACCTCTTTACGAGAATGAATTCGGCCACCTCTTCATGTCATTCCATACCAGCAGAAACTCATGATTCTGACACTTCTCACTTCGTATGATAAGAAATTTTGTAAGAAGCGTTTTTCATCTATCAGCACGTAGAGCTCATAAGTAGAACTTCGTTTGATTCAGGCATATACCAGCATAAGAGATCTCTCCTCCGATCACACTGTTCTCGTGGTTACCTGATCCGCGCGTTGTTTCGACAACATGCATTTGTAATCAATTTTATTGTAAACCTAATTGAAGTTTTACAGGATGAAAACGAAAAACTTGCCATATATACGCTTGAATGGAGAACGAATTCTCGATGACGTGAGTCAAGTTCATTGTCTTTTTGCTCCCAGGCGCCTCTTCACACCATTTCATTTGAGCTTTTTGAACTCTCCCATAAACTATCCATATCATGAATACTACCCCTCAGTGGTAATCCATTCATTTCCTGCTCATCTTAAAGATGTTTCTTGCTGGACTGACTCTTTCGGGAAGGTAGACGAGTGCACATTAAGGCCTTCACCTGCGTTGACCAAAACTGCGGGCTGATTAGTAGCCAGTGAACGGTAATGGTTAAACGTGGCTGGTCCGCGGTTTCAAGTAGCATGACCTATCTGGATCCGAAATTTTAGAAAAACGGAAACAGTCGAACCGTGGACGTATGTTCATGAATTACTATCAATTATTATCCCTACTTTCTTCGTTCGAGCGTTTCCTTTTTGCTTCCAATCAAATGAGAGCGAACACTCTACAATGCAAAGAAGTGGCTGGCTATCTACAGAGGTGTACGGTGATCTTCGCGCATGACATCCTACAGGAACGAAATCCCAGAGCGGGAACCGGCTGGCTGCCTTCATAGTCCGCCGGCATGCGCGCGCGCTCGCGGGACGGCTGGCGGACTATGAAAGAGCCACACGTACAGTGAACTTACCGCGGAATAAAGTGCCGTGGACGCAGAATTCCACAGCTAACATATTTTAATCCACGGTATAACCTTCTCATACGTGAACCCGCAACCTGTCAAATAAGGTTGTACCGCGCACCCATCGAAGACGACTCATCGAAAGAGGACTTCGCGTGAGGGTTGGTGGGCTCGCTTGCAAAGTAGTGAGAGCAGCTCGCACCATTATTTCACAGCACAAACCGACGGGATACGACCAGTTTCTTGTATTACTTTTGCTCGCAGTTTTTCCGATAGCACCAGAGCTCTTTTCTTAGCCAGCGATGCTCGCTCCCGCACGTGATTTTCTCACAGCGCTACCTCGACAGCTTATTGAATAGTTGCGGATGTTATCAGCTGGTTTAATGTATGTAGTAGCAAGATTGTTCATCATGTTCACATTGCTCCAGTCTGATTTCGTATGAAACATTGTTTCCAAGCCTTCTAAACAATTTTTTTGAGGCGCTGTTCACGATAAAACAGTTTCTGAGACTTCTCTCTTTAGGACGAACCTGTAACCCGCAAGAATAGCTCAAGGAACGCTGTCAGGTCGAAACACGGGCCAGAGAGGGAGAAACAAGGGCCCCAAAAAGTAGCTCAGCCTACGTATAAACTCAAATAGGATAGGTCAAAGAGGTTGTAAGGGTCGCACCATTCACAGCTGGATGCGCACGTCGCACGCAGGCAGCTTACTGTAGTCAGCTGTAGGCAATGGTACATACTTTTGGACAGCTCGTCCAACTAAAAATTATTCTGAACTGTGCCTTTAGCTCCTTTATCGTAATCATCAATGTGCGAGCGGGCTACCGGCAAATTGATGAAGCGTCATGCAAACTCAATTGTTTACGCAGTGAAGTTGTGAATCTGTGATGCCTAATGGCTCCATTACCTAACCACAAATGCATGTATGCTGCTTCTCTCTGAAGCGTTGAACCCTGTTTCGAATCCTCTAAAGGGCAATTAACAGCCTTCTGAGCCTCATAGCTGGGCTCTTTCTCTTCCTTAATTAGAAATCGTAGCTTTGTTCGACGTAGTCAGAAGAAGGGGAACCAAGGTCCTTTTCATTTCTCTCACTGAAATATTACCGGCTGTTTCCGAGGCAATGAGCGATGTGTTGAACTCTATAAACCCAATGTGTTACGAATTACTGGCAGCAGGTGGTTCTTGGGATGATAGGGGAATCCTTAAGAAGGAGGTTACCAGAGAACTGATGATGATGCTACTCTGATCTGGGCGACGGAACTCCTCCCCGAATTCCTATGTTCGCTGGGCTGTATGCGGCGAATCTTTCAACTTGTCTCGCGTCTTCAAACTCGATTACCGTGTGTGGCAAGCCGACCTGCTAGTCGATAGGGCCCTATTTTTTGTTGACTGCTTTGCTTTTCTGTTTGTTTTGATTATTTTTTCTCTACTATTTCCATGTTTTTGCATAGAGCGTATTCGTGTGATCAGGAAGGAAGCGAAGACCAACCGATACCATCAATCATCCATCGCAAAAATTAGCAGCTTATCACAGAAATGGATAGTCCAACTAACTATCCATTTCTGTGATAAGCTGCTAAACCTACAAACGTCGGTAGGGATGAGGAATTTGTAAGTTTGTACTGCTAACAAACTCATCATCGAGTCTCTCTCCTGCCTTCCACACCTTGCTCCTCTCCCAGGCTACCCCCTCAACAGAATTATAGAAAGTTTTTTCACTGGGAAAATTATTTGCTCGGAGACCTTTCCCCTCCATTTTTGGCTGTCTTTAAGAGCTGCGATGTCCCTATCCAAGGAATGCGTGAATCAGTGAGGCGCTTACAACTCTATAAACTTGGCATGTTGTAATATCTACTATTTTCCTTTCGTTTTTTGTTGCCGTCTGCTGCTCCCCGTTCAATGAAAATTTGAGGAAGTGGCCGAGAACCTATCAGTATTAGGAGTTCTCTAGCTGGAGAGGCGTATTATTTCGCCGCGTTTTTCCATCCACGTGATGCGACTTTGGTTTGATTGTTCGAATTGAAATGTCGGTATATCACGTGAATTCAAGGCTGCACAGCTAGCTGCGTGTAGCGCATTCCATTTGAAAAATGTCAGTTCGAAGATCCTCTCGTCGTTTGCCGTACAGTTGTTTGTGCGTTGCGTAACTACGGACCAACTAAGGGCCATGCGCCAAGTACTCTGGGTCGCAGTTGACAGGAACAATGTAGCAACGATTAGATTTCAACGCCAACTTTCAAGCGACCTTTCTCTGTTCCCGTGTGTCAGATAAGTGACAGTGGAGCAGGAAATTGATAGATATTTTGCCCAGCTACGCCAAGAACCGGTAGCTTCGGCAATAATGTGACGCCGGCTTCTTCGTCTCTATCTTACCGAGAGTTGAGATACGAACTGTTGGGAAAAGGACCAGTTTTCTGGGGCAATTAGTTTAATTCACTCTACAATTCTACGGAATACCAAGCTCCGCACCGATGTTCAGAGACTTTCCCCATTTTTGCAGGGTCTCTAGCGAGAAAAACGCACTTATCTGAATTTCCGATAAGCAATGATTGTCGGGGCCGGCCATACGTTATCGCCGGAAACTGTTGTCTCTTCAATTGACACCGCGAAATTCTTTTTAAAAATATTCTGCTCCACCGTCACTTATCTGACACACGGCAACAGAAAGGGATCGTTTGAAAGTAGGCGCTTGTTGAATCTGATTCTAAAGGTGTTTATTCTTTTACCATGCTCATGACGTTCGCCAAATTGTCTCATATACCGATTTAGCGTAGGATTTAGAAACAGACTTGTTTCTTGCATCGCTTTACACCCGATTACGAGGTTCCCCTCGCTTTTTCCAATCACGTGTCCTGACAATTTAGGGCTTTTCATTTTGCGTAAGCATATTTGGACAATTTCGCCCACGGCGCTTCAGAAGACGTCGCCCGGATGGGCGTGGTCAGCACGGTTGCACTGCCCGCGGACGAGACAGTGCATGGTGAGCGGAGGAGCTCGACATCGGTGGCGGTCGGATCAATGGCTTGCGGGGGGCTCGCACTGCTGCTCCCAGGCGCGCCGCTTTCTCTACTGGGGAGTCTAGGGTGATTCCCGTTCCCTGATGTCTGTTATTCTCACGGGAGCCTCTTCAGTTTTTATGATGTGACCTTCGGGGTCATGTGCGGATTACTTTAGTTAAAAAATTTTCTATTTTAGTTAAATCCTTTTCTTTTTCCTTTTATTTCTTGCCTTCGTTTTGTTCACTACATCGTTGCCGTTACACACTAAGCTTTAGCTTTGCTTTCTTGGAGTAGTTTTTTTTTTTTTGATTCACGTTTAAATACAGCTCAGATCTAGGATCTGTTTGGTTTTGTTTTTAGGTAATGGCCCTTCAAGGACTTGTCATTATCGTTTTTCTTCACGGTATTCTTACTCGTGTAGTAGTCACAAAATTTGGTAACTTATAAATCACTGGCTTGCTTGCTGAGTTAGCACAACGTCGTATATGTAGAGTATACGATATTCGAAAAATTTGTATTAGATAAGCCCACTATGCAGCGAAATTCCCAAGGCCCATTACGGGAGCAAATATGTATGTCATGTTAAGAATGTGCTACTGTGGGAACCATTACACTTTTAGAATTCTGTGCTAGAGAGTTAATGGGGTTAGTAGGAGAAATGCTCGCGGACTGCTACAGGAAGTAGACAAAAGTAACACCATACCCTCATTTCATTCAAAGATATTCCATGTTTTCCCCCATATTTCGTGACTTAACCCCTTTTGCACACAAGTTGCCTTTCAAACTTGATGCAGAAGGACGGGGCATCACTGCAGGTTATTTTATAAAAGTTACATCAGACTAGAAAAGTAGTTGTGGCGATGTCTCTTAAGTGCACCTGCGATGTTGCACTAGCGAACAACGCATTGTACTTAAAATGAATTGCTATTTTTCAATTCAACACGTGTTTAGTACTCTGTACTCAAATGGGATTTATCTTTTCATCATCTTTTGTGTTCCTTTCCAAAAGTAACTCCTGATATGGTCTCCATGAGCGCCCGATAGATCAGCATCAACTTTTTTTTATCTGTAAGTTTTCGGAGTTGTGGGGGTTTGATTTTTTACGTTTAACGTGATAAGGGCTCATAAACACTTCCGGTGCAATTTTCCAGATAGTGCTGTTGCTCCACTTGTATGGAATGATACCAGTACCCTTCTGATGCTAAAACTCTTGAGCTGTTAAGCTGCATGTGGAGGGAAGGGGTTATCGCCCTCATAGCTTTTACGAATAATCAGTTCGTTTATTCAGCAATCTCCTTTTTTCTCCATCAGTATTCTCTGTACTCCAGTATTACAAGTGCTTTATGCTCCACCTCGATGTTTTATCAATGTAGACGAAGGGCTTTATAACCAAAATATCGATTGATGCTCATAACTGATTGCTGCTTGTGTCTTGTGGGGATCGGTATTTTCTCCTACATTTTGCCACTGACATCATCATAATTAAATTATATGCATGCTCATGTGGGTCCCTAATACCTTATGTGCTTTGTGTAAGTTTTGCTTGTGTGTGTGGTTGGATGCATTGTAATAATGACATTGAGTGAAAATGGTGCAACAACAATGAGATACTGAATAAAAAGGTGTCCATGTTTTGCGGATATTATAAGAGAAACTTCCTGAAGTATTGGCCACCAATAGAACAACTATCACACAGTTGATTCAATCACTGGAGTATTTTACCTTCTTTTTCCAAGTTTGTGGCCAAAAATCCACGGCTCCTGTCTCTTTGTTAAGGTGTCGGGATAGGAGTACTGGCGGACAGTGATAGGGAGTGATAACAATTGATAGGGACTGATAAAAGGGCTTGGAAGGCAAGAGCTGACAATGAGTTGATTGTGCCCATCGGATTAGCATGGGAAACTTGACACTGTAACGGGCGAGCCGAGATTCGTCGTTATTGTGGATGGTAGCTGGCAAGGACTGATTACTACTGGTAAGGGATGATAGTACACGTTATTTTGCAAAACCTTCTAGATCACTTCCCGTTTTCGATTTGGCATGGTTCTTCGCTACTTCATTGTGTGGTGTATGGTGTGGCTGAGTCCATAACTATTTACTGAAAAAAATAAATTGATAGATAATAAAAGTTGGTGGGTTACCTTGAAAGCTACAGTAGACGAGTTGACAAGAAATTTATAAGCTCAATATATAGTTCAATGATAACTTCAACGCTACAATTTCAATTGATGCCGACATCTTGGTACTCATGCCTACAAGTCTCAATATGATTCCTTCGGCTTATGACTTTGCTAATTCTTTTTGTACTTTGTTTTTTCTTCATTCCTGAGTTTTCTTATTCTTCAACCAGTCGAAACACCCGATATATGGCGAGCCCTACTTCGTCTTTTGTCAAGGCTCGGCTGACCATATTTCTTCAGGTTGAATGATATATTTGTGATCAGGGATTCGAGGAGAATTCAGCGATTCAGGCGGGCACTGCAAATTTTGCCTAATTTACTGAAAGGGAGCTCGACAGAAATGTAGCAATGCAAGTGGAACACTTTGGTGACGCTCCGCTTGCGAATATGAAATATTGATTTGTTGCTCCTCTGTCTAAATAGTTTTCCAATGGGGGTTCTCTCCTCTTTTGTTGGTAGATCTACTGGCACAGCAACTTTCCTATAACTTAGCAAAGCGACGAATCCAACACCAACCTTGAAAAAGTCGAATATCCCTGTTCAGCCGAATGGCAGGGCAACTCGGCTCTGGCTCTTGCCTCCTGCAGCTCCTTCTCGGACCCTATCAGTTGTCAGTTCTTGACAACGAGTACGTGGAATTTCAATGATTATTTTCGGGAAAATTTTAAAGAAAATTAGGATATGGCCGAAAACAAGACTGAAGCGTTGAAATTGGTCAACTGACGCTCCATACTACCGTACGTGATGGAATTACGCAAAGTTCACCTCGTAAGGCGTAAAATGTACGCAAAGGAGTTGCTCTGTGAACTCTTGGGAAATGGCGATAGCATTTGCCTTCATGATTACATGGCCCTTTTCTTCCCTTCCTGTTTAGACCTCCACTCTATCTTTTGCATTCCTGTAGCTTATTGTATGCTATTGTTGTAGAGATCTGGGAGATGGTGATGCTAAAGTTAAACGATACAAAGTTAGTTTGAATAATTTCTTCCGAGGAAATATTCGCATTGTGAGTTTCGAATGGCTTCAACATAGCTGTTTGACCTACTGCTTTGGTGCCATCCATGGAATTAGAGACTCGGGCCAGGTTGCTCAGCAAGTGTCGTCCAACCTATTGGCGTCCGCGCCTTTTGTACTGTCCATGCATTAACTTTTAATTTCTTTTTTAACTGTAATTGGAAATGAATTATTCTTCGCCCACAATGCCTCAAGATTTTCTGGAAGGCTGTGAGCTCAGCTAATACTTGAAAACTTGAAAAAAATTCTAAGAACACTTGATAAATAATATAAATACTACAGGAGCACTATTTGGTGTGGCCCGCCGGCGGGCCCGCGGTCGTCATTGGGTTAAGATGAGATTTGTTGACATGATTTTATGACGGGGCTTATTACCGCCATATGTGACTGGTTCTTTTAGTTGCCCTCATGAATTTCTATTTACAACTGTTTTATTCTTCCCTTTTCTAGGGTGTTTCTTTCTGAGAAAAAATTCCACGAAAATCTTTCGTTCTTGCCTCCCTTGCTGTTTTTTTACAAATGAATCGATAAGGCCTCCAGTAGTCACGAGTATTTCCTTATTAGACGGGTTTGGATGAAGCAAAAGATTCGTCTTATCTATGCTGAGAAGTAGTTTGCTACGCTACAGTCGCTGTAATTGTCATAGCTGCAACAGCAAGTTATTTGAGTTATAGTAGTCCCCTCAATAGTAGCATTGGAAAAGCCATCGCGAATTTTCCAGCTCCGTCCGTATCCCGGCTTGATCTTGTTTCTGCTGAACTTTGAACTTTTTACACAGTACTTCTGTTCAGGACTCACGTGTTTGGCCGTCGGTCGATGAGCGGCCGGCTCTTCGGAAATTGGGGAGCATAAGTTGCGAGGTATTGGCGTGGTCTGACGACGACGACAACATGCACAATGTGCAAGATGACGACGCTATTCAGCCGTATGTCAACCTTCAACGAAGTAAGCCAACTTACGTAGTCAAGAGTCTATTCTCGAATCTGCCCATTGTCTTAAGTGTTCAACCATTCACATGCGTTTAATAGCCCTTCCGCAGACTTACTCGCAACGTAGACCACGTTTCCGGATATTGCCTTGTTCTATCAGTTTTCAGCTCTCAAATTTTTCTCAAGAGAGATTAATTGATGGCTGACTCCCGACCTGGCTTTATGATTTCGTTGTTCCTCTTTCATTACGTCATTCATTCTTTTTTTTTTTGCTGGACTCAACCATCATAGGACAAACTAGAGAAAGGCTATTTGCTTAACGCTGAACAATGCTAATTTACATTTTCTAAATAGTAATTAGTAATTCTTAGTAATAACCAAGGTTTAGTGCCATTCCATCAGCACGCCACAGCGTCCACAGATTCGGAATACGACGCGCGCAAGGCGGTAGCTAGAAGAGGCAGCGGGATTCCTTCCATTGAGAGGGAGAGTGACACAGAGAACACAGACTGCGAAGGTATGTTTGTAGCTGAACCTTATTTTGTCCTTTTTGGCAACTTTTGATTATTGTCATAATGTTATCAGTACATTTAGTCACATTCCGAGACCAAGACAACAACGAAGGTGATCGTGAGCACGAACCTAGTCAAGTATGTTGCATAATTTTGTGGTTTTACCGTCCTTCATCTTGCTTACGCTCGTGATGCTCAAGAAAAGTGTTGCCATAAGTGTAAACTTCGACAAGGGAATCTGATAGGAATATCTTTTGAAAGTCCTTATTCGCGCCGGTTGAGGGAATAATTAACGGAAGAAAAATTCAGTGCGAGAACCCAGTTCTTAGTAGGGTGGTATTTGTGTAGCACTTGATAGTGATATAAAACAGTTAGATGAATTTCCGTTCGTAAACATATGTCCTTGACCGAGAGCATTTTTCGATGCATCTTATATGTGATGGAGCTAGGATGTGTGCGTTCAAATGAGTTTGTGCCGTGGGATGAAAATGGATGGCGGAACGCTCGAGATTGAGAGAACACCCGCAACTTGACACTTAAAGTGGACGAATTTAGCACAAACAGAGCGGTGCTCCTTCTTTAATATTTGCTTCGCTACGGTTGTGAGTTGACGATCTGTTGGTCTTCATCCAAGCAGTAATCATTTGATAAGGACCTAATAGTCTCCCTACTCCGGGTTTACTACGGTGTGACACTTGCACATGTAGGCGAGCAATCTGAGTAATCAAGAGAAGCTCTGAATAATATCTGGTAATTTGGTCGACTGTTGATAACAACAGTATCGCCTCGAGTAGTTTTTTCTCATGGTTCCTGTGTTCATGGAAGCATTTGCCGAACAATCAGTGCTGGAGAAGTTGTGCTGTAACTTACATATGTCGGATTAAGAGGAAGATGTCGTCCACAACAATATTCGATGTATTATTTTTTTTTTGTCTGAGACTGTGACCAAGATTGTGTAGAGGGTCAGGGTAAATGGGCATGAGCTAGTGGCGAATCAGTCAGTCGTGTATTGAGGATTTACTCTTTACTCCCTCTTTATTCTATTGTACAGTCTTAAGTTGTATGCTCATGTGATTATCTTTCAGGTTTTCGAAATTCTATATGATTATGAAGCTAGGAATAATGACGAGTTAAACCTTACTGCTGGGACAACGGTGAAGTTGATAAGGAGAACGTGAGTTGACTATTTTAAAAGCGGTCTTTTGCGATTTTTCGTTCCTCATATTCCACTTTTGTCTGTTCCCCTCTTTCATAATGATGGCTTTTTGCGACTATCTCGATGATTTCCATATGCTTTGTTCAGTGAAGAAGAGTTATGGTATTACGGTGAACGCCAAGATGGCACGCGTGGTTTATTTCCTGGAAATTATGTGAAACTTTTAGGTCAGTGTTTTTTTCATTCTAACTTTTCACCAGTTTTTCTTGAGCAGGTTTGATGTTCAGGTTCTGATGCCAAGATAATCGCTGCCGAGGAAATCTCTGATCCACCTACCGGTAAAGACTCAATAGGAAGAGGAGCGTCAGCCGAAGTCTTCAAAGTGTTTTATCAAGGAGAGGTGCTGAAATCGTGATTTGAATGTGCAATGTCTTCATTGACAATCTTCAAGTTTTTAGTCATTACTTGGATTCCTTAATCGACTGTTTTCAGCTTGTTGCTTTGAAAAAAGTGCGCGAATCCTATGACGTTGAAGGTTTGTTAAGAAGGGCATCTATTTTCTTTCTTGTTCTCTGATAAATATTTGAGTACTGATCTTTTTTCAGCTTTAAAAAGAGAAGCGGTTGTCATTAATCGACTTCGGCATCCCAACATCATACACCTGTTAGGGGTTTGTCTTGAGCGACCACGTACTGGCTTACTGTTGGAGCTTTGCGCCGGTTAGTGATTTGCATCAATTTGGAGCTTTATCACTCTATTCTATAAAAACACTATTTTCTATCATGACAATATAAAACAATATTCAGGTGGATCTCTGAAAAGGTTGTGTCAGACGCTGGTTAATTCATTTGTTTCTGTGAGGATACTAGTCGATTGGGCTGCACAAATTGCGTCAGCGATGAAATGCCTTGCCTCGGAAAATCTTATGCATAGAGATCTCAAAGCGGACAATGGTATGTCTCGTTAACAAGTGTTTCATTTTGAGTGACAGATTGATTTGTAAGATGTATTGGAAGCAGAAAGAAAAACCATGTTGTTGATGTTACTATTTTTATTTTACAAGTTCTTCGCTGACTTTGAAACCGGTTCTGCCTGAAAAACGAAATTAGGGAGGGGAAGCAGTCAATCCATAACCGAAAACTCATTTTCCTGGACTCAATTTCGATCACACGGTTCCTAAAAGCTGAAAATTTTCGGCAGTTTATACCTCTTCTCCTTTCACATGCTAAGTTTTGCTGGCGTTCTCAATAAAACCTCTCCCTAAAAAGCTCTTGCAAGCTAGCCTTGGCAAAGGATCTTATTCTACAATAAGAAGGATGTTCGTCTGCAAATTTGAACTCAAATTGTCTAGCCATAAATCCATTGAAATTGTCCAGTCATAAATCTCATCACTCCAGGCTTAGCTTCCTCATTCTAGTCTTGGTCAAAGAGCGCGTATGTCTGTGCAATTATGCTGTTACATCGCCCACGACTTCTGCACAACCACCACAAAATGGAACCGAGGTGGCATAATCATACTCATTTGCGACTTCCGGTTGAATTTCCGCAATTTTTTAGGCCGAAGGGTATTGTCAGAGTTGCGGAGGAAGATCATTAGACCGTCTGACAATGAAGATTACTGATTTTGGGAATACGAAGAAAATAAAAGACGAAGATGAGAAGCGGTAATAAGTTTTTCTCCAGTTAAAAAGTCTGATATTTCTCTAAACGTACCATTACAGTCAAAGCCTAGTTGGAACTTATGCCTGGATGGCGCCAGAAGCTTACAAATGTCAAAAGTATTCCGAAGCTTCGGATGTATGGAGTTTCGGTGTTGTGTTATGGGAATTGCTGACGCGAAAAGATCCTCACCAGGGGCATTTGCCTATCACAGTAGCCTACCTCGTTAGTTTTCTGCTTCTTTTTCATCTTGCCAGAGATTCCTTGGTAATGTACGAATACAATTCAAGGTTTCTACAAGTGGATTCGATCTACCGATTGCTGACGATTGTCCACTCAAATGGAAGGATATAATGCAGAGCTGCTGGAATGTGAGTTGTGTGATTGTTGTGATTTCTTGAAAACTTAGTTTCTTCAATTGTTTTTTTTTTGTTTTTGTTCGAGGGAATCAACTTGAAAATTCAGCATTGTTTTTTATGCTATCTTCTATATTTTACAGACCCTTGTGCCCTTATCTCTCCTAGTAATGTAGATCCAGCCTAGGGTAATTCATATGCATCTGAGGAAGTGATTTCTTGCCTCACCCTCCCTTCTGTTCTATAGGTATACTCGGTGCTGAGCTCATCACGAAATTATCTTTTGAACCCCAGACTTTGATAGAATCGGTTTTGTCATAATGTGATAATTCAGTGAGAGGTGTTTGTTTTTTTCCTGAAATATCAAACATTAATTTGCTATTATCAGGTGGAACCAGAGAATCGTCCAACATTTGCCCAGCTCTTGGATTTATTCAATGAGTATCGTGAGGAACTTGAACGAACAACCTTCTCGGTAGGGGTGTCTCCTTTCATTTATTTTAATTTTAACATCTGTACTGTTCAGCGCGCAATTCACTGAAATGATCAAGGGTTAAATGTTTTTGTTTATTTAGGAAGAACAAGAGGCTCTGGTTCAGCGTGTTCGGGCGGATATTAAGAAGGAGATCACAGAGGTTTACGTTAAACTGAATGAGAGTGGTCAAGAGTAAGTACTTTAGGTGTATTCCGTATTCTATGTGTTCTGTTGCTGCAACTTGTTTGTTTATTAGTATATTATGTATTCTAGTGTAAACTTTGTTGAAATTAGAAGCATAATTTCACTTATTTTTTTAATGATTGTTTCTATTCTTTATTGGTTGTTTTACCATGATAGACGAGCTTCAGCAAGATGCGACGTCTATGTCACAAGTTGTACGAACAGTTGGACATAAGGTCGGGAGATAGCTCGTCGAAGTCTAAAGAGGCGTCAGCACCTGAAGTGCGAGAGCGTCGTAAAGGCAAGAAGAAGATCGAGAAACAGGACATATCGCAGCCTCAAGGTTTGTAATATAAACTTTATTCTGCCTCGATATCACAAAGTGAAACAGAGGTGAATATGTAGTGATTTTCATTTTGACAACTCCCTGTGCAACTCCATTCACTGTGCACCAGAAAGATTAAAACTAAAGTCCTTCCCTAGAAGCGTCAACTCAGGTCGAACATTCTCTGATGTAAATTGGTTAATCCGAACTCACCAGGCATTCATTTCCTCTCTCCTTCCTACCTTCATTTTCTTGCCATTTCGTACCCTCACTTTGAGGGTGAAATGGTCAATGTAACTTTTCTTTGTGCTCTAGTGTACGTATACTGCAATTTCATTCCAAATCATCTCCGCGATCGCGCTCACGATCCCGTTTCGAAGTCAAGTAGGTGTGTCAAAGTTTTACAGGAAAGCTCTATGCCGGAAGCTACCAGATATGATTTTACCTTTTCTTATTACGTAGCTGCAAACTGCTTAGTGTAATTTCTTTTATTTTTCAAACCTTTAATAAGTTGAGAACTGTTCCTTTCCCAAGTTTATTTTTCTGATCTCTTTCACAATTTTGAAGCCTGCTTGTCAGCACCAGCCTAGCCTGTGACTCGTACTCACCATACAAGCGCAACAAAAAATGATAACACATTTGCGGTCAACTATAGAAAGGACAGGCCGTTCGTAACAAACTTGGATCCGAAGGCCATAGCTGATCTCGTTGATCCGGTTTTCCATTGCGCATCCCCTATCCAAACTCTGTTTTGAGAACTTCAACCCCAACCCCCATGTAGTCGCGCATAACCACTGATCTTCCAGGCCGTGCTTGAAAGAGATGTTTACGATACGGTCTCTGATTCCCAAGATACAGAGGCTATAATTCATTTATTCAATGCATTTGCTTTGTGATGGACTTGAATGTTGTGATTGTTATTGTGAGGGCGTTTTCTTCATCATGCACATCCGGGAGAGACCCAAGTTGTATATATGTGTGTGTATGTGTAGTAATGTGGAGTATCTTTTGTTTGATCCAGAATGCCGTCATTTGATGTCGATTCAACAACCGACCTCAAGCAAAACCGATCTAAAAGTGATCATGTGTGAGTTTTTGAGCTTCTTTTGTTATTTTTTTCTCTGAAGAGTTCAATCTGCTATTCATCTTATGCATGTGTGATGTAATGTGGTCGTACAGTGTTGTTATTGTTGTAGTCGATCGACAATCTTCTAATGGACTCCCTAAACCAGCATCGAGTAATGGATTTGGAACATTACCACGTAGAGATAAAGAACGCTTGGATGTTCACCGACCCCTACAACCAAATCTCTCCATCAGTTATCCGAATCTGAATGAAATCGAGGACAGTTTCGGAAAAAAGTGCGGAACCTTGCAACGGAAAGATGCTATTCGCAAGAAGTCAAGACCTGCATTACCACATGACGATATTGAGCGATTTGTGCAGCCCGTATATGATCCCGACGGTTTGTTCGTTGTGCATTCTTTTGATGAAGTACAAATATATTCCTTTTCATTTTTGATCAGTACACTCTGCAGCCTTCGACATTAGCTAGGTGCACTGCGGTTTTTGGTATTCGTGCGGACTCTGAACGTGAGCTGTGGCACCACTGATTTTGCGAGATAGAGTTGCACCTGAACTACTTCATTTGTAGTACCACACACAGCTTGACTGCGCCGTTTACTTGAGCTATGGGTTTCTAATTCTGCTTTGGCTAGATCTTGAGGATCTTCTCACAGTTCTTACTATAACCAAATTTTCCTAAAGTCAAGCTCTGTTCTGTGATCAGGTTACGGTGTAAGATTTCTAAATTATAATTTCTAATTTCTAAATTTCTAAATTTCATGCTATATTTGTACTGTCTTGCTACTATTCTTGTTATTCTAAAGAGTTTCCTTCCGAACTGAAACCTTGTTTACATATTTCTATGGAATGTTTTAGCTGAAAACCGTCCTCATTTTCTGCCTCCGGGACGAGTTGGTCAATCAGGACGACGTAGCGAAGGAACACATGAAGATTCAGGCAAAATGAAGAAATGGTTCTCGAAGTTTCATGTGGTAAGAGCTTCGGAGGCATCTGTTTTTTATAGTTTTTGTTATTCAGTTAGTGGCGGGTCATTCTTGGAGAAAAGATTGCACGGCTTCACAAGTCGTTTGTTTTTCGATCAATACAAATGCTTCCCTACAAAGAAAAATAGCAGGCTTGCTTGAGGGCGTTAGTTTCCATCCCGATACATTGAAAGCTCGTATGCTGATATTTAGGAACCTACGCGATAAAAATAAGTAAATTTTGAAGATACTGTTAATTACATCACAAATAACAACTATCAATGCTGACTTCGAATCGAATTCACTTTAGTGAAATTACCACCCAACCTTTTTCATCCCCAATAAACTTGTTGACCTAGGACGAGGCAAGGAATGGCTTCGGTGACCAATAGACCGTCAGGTAGGCCCACAGAAGTACTTACGTAATGCTCAGTAGTATTAATGCTAATGTAAGATAATGCCCTCTAGTTTGTTCTGTTAAAATTGGGAAATATCGAGGATTCTCGAAAAGATTGATTTCATATTGGGCCAGGTGCGGTGATAATTAAGATTTGTATTATTCATTATGATTTTCGTCTTTTCAGTTCCGCCGAGGCAACCATTCAGTTGATTCTGACGAAGGGCCGCCATCCGCTCGTTTGTCACCGGTATCAGGCAATCCTTTAGCTCCACCTCAACAACCGAAAGCTTCCACAGGCAATTATGAAGTAGGTTATGGTACTCAAAAATTTGTGCATAACTCAAGACCTGTTGCTGTAACGGAAAGTGTTAGCTTGACAAGAATACATGCTAATACATCCCACACACCGAACTTTCCTTATGCATCTGAGCTTTCCATGGCTCAGGCTCTGCTTTGCACTTGTGCAAACATTAGCTGCTGTTTAGTGCAGACCACGGCTATTACGTCTCTTTTATAGTATGAGGACATTGATGTTGGTTCTTGGATGAAGGCCACTAGACTGTTTCTTGCTGCTTACGTATCATATTTTTAGGGCTACTAAACGCCAGTCTAGTGGAATAGGCCCCGCTGTTTTTTTTTNTTTTTTTTTCTTTTTGTTCTTGAAGACTGTTATAAACTATTTGTTTCCAGCATTTGTCCCCTCGGCATAGGTCGTCAACAGTTGGAACGGATGACTGTACAAAGCTAGCATCCCCTTCTAGGTGAGTTCCCTCGGCGTCTATTATGTATTTGGTCCCCATATTTTCTTACTGTATACAATGCCCTCTGACTGTCTTTCAACAAATTCGATGTTACCTTACGAACATCGTCTGAAAGAATGGCTAAGACAACGACAACTCTATATGCACTCATAAGCATTTCCCTTACCTTTTTATTTCCTTTAACTTATTTCACTCTTACAGTAGTTAGAACTAGGGGTCTCATAAGGGGTAGGGGGTACGGTGGCAAGGTGAGAACTTCTACGCTGTGGTATCAGCTGATGGTACACACTTCAGCACTACGTTATCATTCGATACTAATAAATGACGACTTCTTGCCATCTATACCGCACTGAAAATTAGTAGCATTATTACGTGATCCTCCTCAATCATACCCTTCAAGGGGAATTAGAGAGTTTAGCATTTCGGTCTCAATCTGTATTGGGTAGCGGGCTTTCTGCGTATGAGATGAAGCACTGATATACTTCTAGCTAATGTGCTTGAGTCAGTCATTGTGCTTTGGATTTTCTTTTACGGTTATCACGTTTTCATTCCGTCCGATTTCAGAGCTGGTCGGAATACACCAACGGACAGAACCAATAAACGTCATGACATTCAGCACACGCAGCAAACAACGTAAGCGTTTTTTTTTTTTTTTTTTTTTTTTTTTTTTTTTTTTTGAGAATCATGTTGAGAGTTTGCATGCTGCTACTGCATTTTTACGGGTTCGGAACTCGTTTTAATACTACATATTCATTAATCTCTTTACTATATGTAAACCACAAATTTGCGATGTGTGTATGTATGGTATGGTATGGTATGTATGTATGTATGTACATATGTATGTTTGATATATATGCGTAGAACCTAGACGGAAAAGGTAATCTCCTGTCTAAAAGCGTACTTGAGCATCGGGAAAGGTAGGTAGAGATTAGCAGGAAGATAGAGGTCAAATCTTTGTAGTTATTGAGTACGAGAACAGTGTGAAAATTGGAAAAAAGAAATAGACGTCAAACTCTGGTTTTTGTAGGGTGGACATTAATGTGGGCTGAGGTAGGGTCGGAAAAACAGCCATATTTACGATCGTTCGAAAGTGAGCGAGGTTGAACACCACGATCGACATTCCTTTTCAAAAGTGCATCTTATTGTGTATTTGGCCTTTATCCGCAGTTTTGCTTCCTTTGGACATGTTCAAACCTTCAGGATGTACAGGAACTGTAGTTATGATTACGACGTTATGATATTGGTCGATATCGGCCAATCGTTAACAATAAATGTCAAGCCGAAAAGGATAGGAGGGAAGGATCATTACTAGGGCGTCTCGAATTTGGTGCAGAAAGGACGAGAGCCCGGCGTATGCGGGGTTCCGACTGGTAGATGTTTATATGTAAAATATATAAATGTATAAATACCAATAAAATTCAATAAGAAAGGTGTATATGCATGATTATTGGCTGCTTCACTGTTGACTATTGAGCATTGCAGAAGATACGTGAAACCGTCTATGCATCAACAATCTAGCTCGAGTGGATTGAATGTAGGCGTATCGCATGATCATGCTGGTCGTTCTCCTAGGCGAGAAATCGGTTTTGATGATATTATTCCTACAACCCTTGAAGGCTCTTATGGTAAATATACAACTTCATCCTGTTCAACCGCACAACATGTGAGCTGAGAGTTGTGAAGAATATTGACGATGTTTTAGGGCCACCTACAATCCCTGTGAAGCACCACCATCGTCGTACCCCATCGGACGAGAAAGGTGTTTCACGACAAAATGCGTTTCATAATGGGCATACTCCACGATCACCACATCATGCCCCGTCACAGGTACAGTAACTACCTCTCTTGCCGGTAAACTTTTCATTTAATCTGCCTATCTCATTTGTTGCAATTCAGCCAAATCTCTCTACAGTCGTTCCTCCGTCAACGTCCTCATACGAAGAGCCTTACACTGTATTAAACGCTCGAATTCCTCCTCCCTCTACTGATCCCTATATTGCTTGCCCTGCACCACACGTCGAAGTCGTAAATAATGCACCATACTTTACAATGACACCGAAGAATAGCATCGGTTTTTCTGGTGACGCCATCGTTTCTTCACCACCTGGTGCTACTGTTCAGAATGATCAATATATTCAATGCCCTGTATGTTTAATATTTTTAAAATCTCCAAATATTTGTTTTTTATCAAATATTTATTGCTTATTTAAGCATAAGCCGGATCGCCCTATAACTCTCAACCTCACAAACGCCAATACACCTGAGAGCAGTGGAATTAGGTGAGTAAAACGTTGTTTCTTCTCTTCAAACTTTTTTCTTTACATTTTTTATTGAAAAGTGCAATTTTAGCACGGGCGGGAGCTCAGCGTTTTCAAACTTGTCTCTTGCGGACGCTGTTCCCACGACTCATGCTCCACCACCTCCACGTCCACCTATCATTCCACCGAGGGACGGGTCCATAGGATTGTAAGTTTCAGTGGTAGTATTGTTAGTATTATGGATTTCTGACCAACTAAATAGCCTTGTATAATGTAGGGTATTATACAAATTAGTTAGAGTTTCGAAGTTGACGCCTCAGTTCTCTCCCGCTGGTGAGGCGTCGCCATTTTCCTCTGTCTGCGACACGTTCTACTGCCACCTCGGCTACGGCGAGTCTTTCTTGATCAGTGCGCCTGCTGCTCTTTGGGGCTCCTGGTGATCGCTTTCTCTGAGCGCCGTCCATTGCTTCCCTTAGAAGGGATGGTCTCCTTACGTACTGAACCCTTTCAATGGCTTTCACAATACCATCTACGTTTGACTGCGCGCTCTCCTCGGAGGTGTGTAACTAGGTCTTCTTCACAATTGGCCGAAAATCCTTTGTGCCCGCGCACTTTACTATTGCTGTAGCTTTTCCTGACGTCATTGTCTACTCTGCACTACTAGAACGAGCGATGTAATCAGTGCAGTGGATGATCTTCAGTGGTCCGTGCATGAGCATTTTATGGTGGCATCCATTGCCACAAGAAATATTAGGCGTTTCAGAAGGTTCTGTCTTTTTCCAACGCTCAACTTTCAATGCACATATCTCGGCTCAAACAAAACGTCATCAATCGAAATGAGAATCATTATCATATACACAATTTTGCCAACGAGTAACAAGTTTGCCTTGGTTGCGTAGAACTCTGGAGATCTAGAAGCGATGAATTCGAGGAAGGTCAATTTGGCATCGTGTCGATTGCTGAAGCGTTTCTCGCGGAGAAAGTTATCGATGCTTAAAAAAGTGGTAGTCGGTAGGAGCGAGGGCAGATGAGTACGGTGGGTGTGGCAGAGTTTCGTAGACGAGCTCGTTCAATTTTTTCAGGGTGGTATGTGCGACATAGGGGCACGCGTTGTCGTGGAGAAGGATCGGCCCATTCCTGTTCACCAATCCAGAGCTCATGAGCTGCAGCTTCCGGTGCATTTTGTCGATATCCTGGCAGTACCTTCAGCTGTGATAGTTTCGCCCAGATCCAGGAAGCTGTGATGGATTGAACCAGCCGTTGACTACCAAACTACCATCATCACTGTCTTCGAGTCTCTCCTCACCGTTAGGAATTTCTCGAACCATCGCTCTACAGCACATACATTTTTTGTTCTAGAACCAAACGCTATTTTGATATCTCGAGCCGTATCCGCTGCATTCCTGCCTAGTTTGAATAGGAAAAGGAAGATGGTGCGGACTTGTCGTTTGTCCATGTTTTTTCTAAGCTTCTGCAAAAGCTAGGAAGCTCTACGAAGCGAAGCTTATACATTACTCAGAAGGAGTAAGAAATGCGCTTTCAAATGGTGTACCACACAGAGCAACGAAAAATAACTTAGAAAAAACCGTCCAAAAGCAGACCATCCAGAACGGAACTTTCTGAATCACCTAATAGAAATGATTCTTCAGCTTATCCTTGTTGTGCCCCAACTTGATGTCTATTGCTTTTGTTAAGCCGTGAGGAATGCGTGTGACCGTCTTTAAGCTATCTCACATCCGTCGTACATCGCTTTCAGAGTGTGATAAGAGCGGCCTTCACCTCTATCATGACTGTTCAAATAGTGGAAATCATCCCTTACGAGCGTATCAAAGTACCATCCTCTGTGCCTAATCTCAAACATCAGGGACGCTGTCGCTTACGTCAGGGAATGTCAAGGAGCAGGACACTTCATACGACGTTGTTGTGACCATAGGTCAGGGCGGTTACTGACTGGATCCCTCGGGACACCCAATTAGCAACAAGACCAGTGCTATTTCTGACTTCTTCACGAAAGTATTCTACGAAAGGAACGCTATGCCTTGTGTCGGGCGTGGTGCAGTGGGATCGGAATCGTCGTGTCGCGGCGAAAGGGATGCTGCGCGTGAAGAAATATAGCAGAATGCAGCAGCAGGTAAGAATTACGAGAACAAAGGAACCAATAGTAGAATCATGCCCAAAGTAATGATTGCATTTCGATGAACTGTATGAAGAACATTAGCGCTGAAATAACGGCGAAGCGACCGGTCCGCGACAGCTGCGTGCGGCGAATCGATCACCCAAAACCGATCCTACTGCCCGTCTCCCCTTGTGTCCCTTGAGCGAAGGCCACCCACTGGACCTCGCAGCAAGATCGAATGGAGCGTTACTGGCACTCGCTCGAAGAACTCGATGACCAACAGGACCACACGTGGTGCAGGTTATCCGGGGATAGAGTAATATTGTGAACATATCAAGAATGATTTCTTTTTCCTATTATTGCAGATATACCAATTCGGAATATATTTCTGATAGTTCTTCTTGAACTAATTTTCGTTTGTAGAGAGACAACTCTTGATTACTGCACTGTAACTCCACAGCAGCTTCATTAGGCTCAACTTTTGTCCAGATGACTTGAAATCCTCTCCGCGGACGATATTTTGAGTTCGCACAGGAAGTCAACGTGATTTGTAACGGGAACTGAATGTGGTTTAGGAAATAGAATTCAACAATTGCTCCAACGCAAAGAAAAACGCTAGCTAATTTCATTTGTTGGTGCGGTTTTACTATGAATACAGGAAATAAATAGTATTGGAAGATTGAATTCTGCAATATTTTGGAAAAAATTCGTTATAGTAATAGTAGCACGAGAATAATTCAATCACCACAGTCTAAATTCGCGTTTCCGCTCGTTTTCGACCATTTTATCGCTACGGTACCGTTCGATCTCTCTTGTGCTGTTAGTCTTAAATTTTCTGCTTTTCAGGCCGATTTGCGAATAGACCTTGGCTTGTTCAAAAGGAAAATGCCACCAGCTCTCTAAATACATTCCATATGGGGACTGTTTCCTGAACGTAATCAATGTCTTTAATCGGGTCATAACAACTCATTGTCATTGTCTCGACTCGACATTTACCCCACTCGCGTACAACATGAGTGAGGTAGAAATTTTCGTGGTGCAAAGTTGTTACGGTAACTGTCTTGCTTGTAAAGTGAGTTTTTATTTTATTTTCTGCAGCCATTTACACTCTTTCAAGTCAGTCAACATTGTACGTGATACTATTTAGTCAGCAGTGCAACGATTTTGTGATGTGTTTATTTGTAGCATTGTTAGTGTTGTCATGTTTCCTCGTTTGCGATATCTAAGTTACAAACACTTTTTTTTTCATTAAGTCTATTTTGTTATCCACTATCCTCACAAATACCTTTTCATCTTTCGGCATATTTGATTGCTATGGTTTTTCAAATGTTCAACATTGTTTTTATCATTATCTGCTACTACTCTCTCTAGTCACGGTTATTTGTGATGAAGTTAATTTGTCCGCGTAAGCGTCGAGTTTCTACGCATGCTGTCATTTCGATACATTTTTTTGAAACTTGTTTGGAAGAGTCACATATTCTAGCAATGGGCCGAAACAGTTCTTGTTTTGTTCTTGGAAAATTTGCACTAAGCTTTCATGAAAGAATCAGAAGAGCTTATAACACAATACGATTCAATGGGGCCCCAATAAAAGGTTTGGTCTGCCGCGCAAAATAGTGATGCACTTCAGATGAGAGAAGACTTCAATAAGCATTAATGAGCATTGTCCGACTATGTCTTGCGCAAAATCTGCCCCAAGGCAGACTAGTCGAAATGGAAATAGGGGTTTTGCATCCCCATCATATTATGATCAAAGACAAGTTCACGATAATTTTGAGGTTCCTGGTTTTCGAAGAATGAAAGAGGTTATAGCCAAAAACTGATAGAAGTTGTAGGCAGAAATAGTGCGAAAGTGGCAAGGAAAAAGAAGAAGAACTTAAACAACATAATCGGACAAACCCTACGTGTAAGCGGTTGCACCGCGGTTTCGCGCTATAGCACGTTATTTTGGGGTGTCTTGGCATTGCGAGAAGGCCTTGATAACAGAAGATTTCCTCTTTCATAACTCTGTTTACTGGCGGTTGCGTAGCGCGTTCGAAAACGTTATTCTAAGGTGATTACTAATTGTAGGAAGTAGCTTTCTACAACCAATGGACTTTTAAACTATAGTTTGGTGATGTATGTCTCTTTTCCTGCATGTTTCCTCGTTCATGCTTCTTCAAAGTCCATTGGTGGGTAGTTATCCCACCCTAGTCAATGGCTA
>UZAF01018538.1:4547-32033 GCA_900617895.1 Haemonchus placei | reverse complement strand
AAACTTTATCCTTTATCCTTTAATTATAATGAACGACAACATCACACTCCATAGATCCGTTCCGGAAACTTCTCGATCAACTGATGATATATTTCTTACTTATAGAATTATTTATGCATTCGTATATCATCTCATTCCTCTGTTTTTTTTAGAAATCCTACCTCTCGACGAGAAAAAATTTTCGCTTTTGATGAGCTTTGGTTAGGGAGACCTAGGTGAGCAATAGGGTCTGAATAGGCAATGCAATTATGGAGACCAAGACTGCTACTCTTTACTCTTCAGCAAGCAAGCTCATCTTTCCAGATGCTTACTCATATGCACGCATCCTACGTCAAAATACGATTTGGAAACAACTGAATACTTATATGCTCTGCTTTTTTGAGAGATTTCAATCGCTTTTTCGGGAGTGCAAAAAAGTCTGTTTGAAACTATCATTTAAGCTTACCGCATTCATTGAATGGTCAATTCCACATGTAAATTTTTTTCATATCTGGACAAAAATAGTCAGTAATAGGTCAAATAATAGTTCTAGTTCTATAAGGAAATGTACAATTAACTGAGCCAAGAAACTTTGGCCGCTACCTGCTTTGGCTTGCTAGGGAACTTTAGGTAGAACTTCATTTTGCATGAGTGCAGCACCGTATTCCAGACTCTACTAACTTATATAGGTCTTCGCTCGGAGTTTCATGGGAATCAAGTCTTTCCTTTTCCTTTATCAGCATGACCTCTCCTATTAGATAGTCATTAAGCTATTATCTAGTAATAAAATATTATTAGAATAGCTTTGTGTTCAATGTAAGCTATCGAATAACATCAACGTTGCCGGCTAATACTTAGATCACACGCTCAGAGCCGTTTTTATCGAACGTCTATCTGGAGCGATTGTCCCTTCTGCTTAGGCGACTACTAGAATTTCCCACCGAATAGTACAGGAAGAGCGACAGGAATGAGCGATACTTGACTATGAGCGAAAGAATCACGATGGAGCAGCCGTTGCGCCATTTATTTGGAAAGTACCACAAGCTCTTGAATATGGGAACTTACGAAGAGGCCAGATAGCTACTGTGCCCGAGTACATAAACTCTGTTAGGAAAGAGAAGAAGATCTACTGGGTCCTCACTGATTTTAGCCGCACTCTCTTTGTAGCAAGTTCATAAGAAGTCACTCCATCCATTTTTGCATCTCGAGCTTGCTCAAAGCATTCAGAAAGAGGGATGGGAGGAGGGCCAATCAGGGCAACCACCCATCCATTTTCGATGACATTGTTAAGAAGGTTTCTACTACTTGCTAGATTACATTCAAAGAATTATTTCCTAAAGCGAATTAAACACTAGGTTCGAAAATCCGGGAGTTTTAGGTACCTCCACGTCTTTTATCCCACCCTTTCTTCCACTACCCACATGTACAGCTCGCAGCATTGGTGCTATAACGAAGCTTGGGCAAACATTTCAAAGTTTGCAAAACGGGACTCTGGCAACACTTCCACTAGAAGTGTCGAATGGACGTGTTAGACTTCCAAGGAGTGAAAGGCCGCCGGTAGGCGATACCAGACGATTCCTAGCTTCCCCAAAAAGCGATACGCATAACAACAGTAATGTCCAAGCTACCTTTTCTTGGACAGCTCATAAGTGAGACTTATGAAAAAATCTATACAAACAAGGTCACGCGATAGCGGTAGTAAACAAGGAATGAAAGGAGAGATACATAGCTTCCATGAAAATGGTGCTCATTGAAGTATCCGACTTTTTTCTCTGTTATTCAGGGGCAATATGAACACATCCTCGAGTTGAGGTCCTGTGCACCCCCATCACTTCCAATTATGTTTTTCCAAATCGCCACTTATTATTCTAACTGTGCTGCCGAGCTTAGAATTTTTGAAAAGCCCTCAAATTCGGACCAAGGCACTATCCTGTGTTCAGATCAGCTCCTTGCCTTCCACTCGCCATCCTCTCGATTCCATCATAGGAAAAACTCAAGTCCCTGTCGTTAGCCACTTAATATAAGGTACTCGCTGGCTAAGAGCCGGTAGATAGCTATGACTCGCTACCGACGGGTCAGTGATGTTTGCTGAGGGATTCGCCAGGCAACGGCTCAGCCGAGCGCTTCCATCGGCAAATACCGTCATCGGCGACGTCTCACTATGCCCGGTGATCGAATAGCCGATTGTGCATTGACTGATGCTACGTCAATCTAAGCCTACCTTGGCAAACAAATCTTAAATAAGGTCTCCGGCAAAAAATGTTTACAGTAAGCGCCTTCTTTTGCAGGTCGCACTGCTACTGAGGATTGCTCATGTAGAAAGGTACAATTTTGTAGTTTTTCCTCGATTTTAGACTTCATCAAAGGTAAGAAGGAGCAAGACCTGCGACATCTGATTTCCTTCGATATTCTGAACTCTAAAGTTTTCAGAAGGAATATGGAAAGGTGGTAGTCATATACCTCCTCGTTCTCTTCGAGTCCAGATAGAGGCAGCTTCCCTGAACTCCGGAAGGTCATGCCCCATAGAGTCATATTGAGTTTCGTGAATAATCGAGATTAGGTCTACACACGTCTGGCTATTTTCGAGTCACTGGGACAAAAAATAAAAACAGCAAGAGCTCCTAGGGTTCCCCATCCCAGGAAGCGGCAACAATCCGAAGGTCTTCATCACAAAACGTAATAAAAGCCCTCGTGTTGAAATATGGACGTATGCAAACATATAAAATGCTTTTTTGGAGCTGATGCAGTGCAACTCAGAGAGGAAACATTTAAAACTGTAGAAATAATACTCGTTTGCTCATTTCAACCCTCAGTGGTCAGAGAAGATCTTCGCCAATCGTTACGAAAAAGAAAATTTTTAGTAGCAAAAACTAAAAACCTTAGCAAATACCTTGAAAATAACAAAATCACCGTCAACCTTAGAGTTTTTTGAATTGCAATTTATTTGAAGTGATCAAGGTGATAGACGCCAAAAGCTTTTTGGACACTGCAATATCGAACTTGAGCGGCTCCGAGCTGTTGTATGCTATCGGAAGCCTCCATCAGAGATAGAGTGCATCGGAAACTTTCAAAAATAACAATGAATTTTGATCGAAGTACATAGTACTGTTTCCATTCTGGCAATATCGGTGTGAAATATTGGTAGAAAACACTAAACTAGAGCTTCAAAAATTCATTTCCGCTCATTTTTAGCCTCCAAGACTAAAAGAAGCCCTCGCTGCCTCGACAAGCACTGTACATAATCTTCTACTTACGAAGAACATCTTGGGATCCCATTTTAAAAATTGCTTGGTGTTTCTCGCGAGAGATTCATTAAGGAACATTAAGAGAACCTTTATACGAGCTGCGAGCTACTGATGATTGTTGTATGGCAGGAAAATAAAAAGAATTCTAGCCTTTCACATCCTCGCTTACTAGTTCATACAAATGGGGCGGGCAGAAGCTGAAGTATTCTCATAGTTGCCTGATAATTGGATTAGTTTTTAAGAAAATATTCTGACCAGTCCTAATTGTTCCCAAATTAGGTCTACAGAAATCTATATCCATATGTTTTCCAATGAATGATCATAGAAAATAAGTGGGACTAACTGTTCTTGATCTCATGGGCGATGATCACACGAAAACACAAAAATCGCATGGGCTCTGAAAGTCACAAGACCGATCACAAAAATTGGAGGAGAAATTGCGCTTTCAATTGACCCACCATAAATAGTCCTTCGAACCTTGTAGTCCCTATTAGAAAAGGTTCAGAGCCCACGCTGTCTCAAAAGCAAGATGAGCGGCATTACGACGAGAACTCCTGACTTTCTGTCTTCCAGAGGCACGGAAGGCAGGGAGGAGGGGAGGACGAGGAAATGGAGAAAAATTTTTTCCATATATCAATACCCTTCGGGACCTTTGTATGGGAAGAAGATTTTTAGAGGTGNCGCAATGGGGGGGGTGGGAGGATTACTGAGATGCAAAGCGAAAATGGGGTCGAAAGGTCTTCATTTCAATTCCTCACGCTTGACCCATGATTTCTGATCGATTTGATTCTGATTTTTGATTTCGAGCACTTCTCTTGAACAAACATGGCTGTGGTTGCTAAGCCCGTAGGCCAACAAGTTCTGAAATCAAGCTCGGGGAGAGGCAAGGGTTTCTTGTGACTAGCTTAATCCTTGTCCAGAAGTTTCTCTTCATTCCTTCTTCGTTCCATTAGCATATCCTGCTTGAAAAAGTGCACTGCCTACCACCTGCTGCGATAAGCAGACAATGTGCGAGAAGGCGAAAAATACCACTTGGAAGAATGCAAGCACCGGGGCGCGTCACTCTCTCACCATCATCGATGGCGCGACATTGCAAATAGTCGCCAAACGTCAGGTCAAGCAAACTTACTCGTAGACTCACTCACCCACACTCTTTCTCTTCCTCTCTCGTTCACTGCAGGGCAGAAGGGCGCGACGGATATGAAGTACCGTGAGATCGGTAAACACCCCCCACTCTCACTCATCTTTGCAGCGCTATTCACTCTACAGTAACCCAAGCTGTTCATCGAAACGAGATGTGAAATACGAGACACTAACTGTAGTGTATCGTCCTTTTTTTACTAAGCTATTGACCGAAAAATCAAGGAACAAATCGGAATCGTCTCGGAAGTCGCTGAATCATCGAAATAATCAATGGTATGGGATGAATTCGTGTGCTCCTCCGATCTTGGCTAGACTCCTGTTTTTTAGTTCGCCCATATAGGAGAGCTCAACTGCTGAATTTAACAAAAATATTGTCACGAACGCGATCCTGAATGCATCTGAGGAAAAAGGAAAGGTTTACTGCAGTTAGTGGTCCTCCATCTATAAAATCTCTAACTAGAAGATGCTCTCTGCATTCAGTGAACTTTTTTTGTCAACTACCGAATGTTGGTGCGATTCTATATTGGAGTCAGGTGCATGGCTCATCCTAGTCAATTCACGGCATGCCAATAAGTAAGCTGATCAGGATGAGCCACGCACCTGTTTTTTTTTCTGTGCTGAACTTTGCTACAGAAAACTTCTAGTTCCGGAATGGCTTGGCGACATGTATAGAGCTTTCGTAGCCCACTTATTCGCTTATAAAATCGGACCCGGCTTTGGCGAAGTTTGACCGTATAAGCTCAATAGATCTGAGGCTCTATAATCTTATCCTAGATGGTTGTGGCTTAAATATTTCTGAGCTAACCGGATGCTTGTGAAGACCTCTTTAGAATGCCATGGAAAAGACAAGCCTCTAGGCTTGAACGAGCAAAGACCGTAGTCAGCTTTTGTTTAGACCTCGATAATCTGCCCGGATAACACATCACCCTGATTGCTAATTCATTGGGAGTTGTTGTGGGAGTAGTTTACTTTCTACCAGAGCCCTTGAGCACTATGTTTCTCATCATTCCACCGACTTCCTGAGCTGAATGGGCTGGACTGTCAGCATGGGTTTGGCAAACCAATGTATCGCAGGACCGATGCCAAAAGCTTAGCCTCGAAGTATGTCATCAATGAAAGAAACCATTCCAGATCCATCAATTGTTGCTCCCTAACGTTGCCGAAGGAGGGTTCCCATGTGTGCTGAGTGATTCACTTCCGAAAGCGACCGTCAAACAGCACTCCGGTTGTGGTCCCTATGAGTCAGTCATTCGGGAGGAGTGGGTGGGGGATGAGATTGAAAGAGCAGTACTCTGGGTAAGCGTTCATTAGGAACGCAAAGAGTAGGTGAAGGATTAAGAGGGCAGGGTCGAAGGGTTAGAGGAAAGAAAAAGTGCCGGATTTCCTTCAAATTCCGCAATACGGTCGGATATAGTCGTTACGTAGCTAGTGATGTAATGGCAACGGCGCTGTGCAAACGAATGGAGTGACGGACGACGAACCGCACCCAGCCAGTCGATAGATTCCACTAGAACTCCATTGACTCCATCGCCAAAATCCATCGACCCTTTCAATGCTGCCATTTCGACTGATTTCCTAGCCATTCTGAGTCGATCCCTTTTGAAGGTTCGACAAGCTCATATTCCTCATCCTCTGCTGCTCCTGTTACTTTTTCGCGATGTTTTTCATCATTGTTCGTGATAACCTTCGAAGGATCAATCCCAACTCTTCGAGATGAAGGAATTAGGTTCAAATTGGAGGAGAACTTTCTAAAGTAGTTCTGCAGACTAGAAAAAAGCGATGACGTTATCGTTACCCAGACAAATTGTTGTCAGTCTCGGTTGCCAGCTCAGTTACTGCCAAAGACTTTCGGGAAATCGGGAAGTTGTCACACAGGCCCAAAGGTACTCCTAAGATAGGTCTGCCATGCTATTCAGCATCTTTTAACCCGCTTTAAACTCGGTTCTATCCTAAGTTGGGTAACTCCCTCATCGCGTTCCAATTTGATGAGACAGTAATTTCAATTAAAAGATTCTGTACGCTCTTTTCTCAGATATTCCGGCAAGTAAAAACCTTTGAATTAATCGGTCGGCAGAAACCGCATGGGTTGCAAGCCCTAGGCCCATTTAGGATTGCCGAGATGATACCAGCCTCATGGGTTCTGTGGGTAATTGCTCTAATGATTACATCATGTCCAGTTCATACACGCACAGACCTTGATCGTACACGGTCTACATTCTTGGAAGAGCGGAAAATGTATGGCTGTCCGATGTTATACGATGTCATATCGCTCAAAAATCCCCACTAAAATCGGAAGTGGGTCGCCAAAGCTGTGGAAGCTTGAGAACCACCATGTTCCCTACGACCAATCGGTAATCTGCCCCGGGAATGTGAGCTGGGAGGCTTCTATTTTTATGACTATCATAACGTCATATTAAACACCTATCCCGCCTACACAGCAGTCACATTCGTCTATCCGGGGAGAAAGGGATGTTCCACATTCCATTGAGCAGAAAATTCGAATCAGTCCGCAAATGTTAAATTTGGTCACATAAGAAAACAGCGAAACTCTTGAGTCACTCTGAAGTTTCCTTAGAAATTCAGACCGCGTGACTCAATAATGCTTGGTCGACAGCCAAATCTTACGTGAGCATAAACAACTAGTCATTAAGGAGGCGGTCGTTCCTGTGGAGGCGTGGATTTTTGTTTTTTCGACATCCAAAGAAACCCTACCCTCAAACACGTATCACGTCGACGCTTCTACTTCTGATTACTTCGTCACGGCAGATCGTTTACAAAATGACGTCTTGAGGGTCAACCTCTATGATCTGAGCTTCAAAGACTTTCTCCTGCGACGAACTCGATTTTTCGGTCATCCTGATATACGACAGATGTCCTAAACAGAGGGGCAATTCAATAGCCTCCCAAAGAACGTTATATCGAAGCAGGAAGAACCCAGACAACGATTAAGCCATGCAGTCAACAGCCTCGATTCTCAAGCTTCTGCCCCTCCCCTCAGAAAGACGCTGGGAATTGACCGCAGGGCCTGTTCTGATAATCATAAAGTTTACTCTCATAACGTACCCAGCAATCTGCATCATTTCTTCACTGAATGCAATAAGAGAGGAGTGCCAAGTTTACCTAAGTGGGCGGAGCACAGTCCCACAGAGCACACTCTCCACCATGCGACCGTCGACCGACCTACCGACCACCGACAGTGCGATGGGCGGTACGTACAGGTTCCGTGGTGTGCGGCTTCAGTACACTCACTAACACCGCCTCGACCAACTCCTCTACGTCTACGACCTATGAGTTCCGAGTATTTACTGCTTTCGTCGGCAGTTATCGACTGATTGAGTGCCTTACTTGAACGATTCCGGTCCGGTGGTGGTGGGGGACGATGTGGGAATAATCTTGCGGATTGCACTGCATATCTATACTTACCCATCGATCGTTCACAGGTACTTTCTGCTTTCATGTTTACAAATATATTCTCTGCTCTACCGTATCTTCATCTTACTCGCTACAGGACCCACACCCAATTGCGGTGTTGAGCAAGGCAAGATGTTGGCATAGCTGAACTGCGGTTTCTCAGCTATGCTACATGAGGCCACGCACGGCATCAGCACCTCTTTCTTTCCCTTCTAATCGATCGCCTCATTCTTTCTTCACAGGCGAGAGAGATTATTTTAAAATTCAGCTTTCATTCGGGATATTGATCGCTTTCTCTAGACTTCAATTCGTTGTATTGATTTTTCCTAAAAATGTATCGCTCTTTTAGAATAGATATCAAAGGTAGGGGTGATCACTACCAGAGTACGTGTCCTCGAAATCTTATGATTAGACGAACTCGAATACCATAATCGAGAAGAAAGTGCGCCGTCCCTCGAGCAGGACCCACTGATCAAGTCCCGCGGGGAATCATGTCGGTGCAAGCGGTTATTCCATTCCAAGATGTCTATTCCATTCTAAATTTGTTTACCAAAACAGCTTCCGACCTTTACTCAAATCCAAGATAAGGATAAGATCTTTGGGCGCCAATCGATCCCGTCTGAGGGATGCGCCTCCACTTTGACTTCGATCTGGTATCATAGTGGTGTATTGAATGCGTATGTACCCTATACAATGACTTGCAGTAGCCAGCCGATGTATAAATCAGTGCTTCTACCCTCCTAGATGAGTATAGAGCTGATTATCCGAATTTCGATGGACGCAGGGCTTAATTGGCCCGAGCGGATACCGATCAGGGACTCGAACCCGTGACCAAGCGTGTGTATAGTCTTGCCACTACACCACCTCCGCTCATAATCGACTACAACGGAATAGCAGCCCTAAGCCGATTCGAGTGATCTGTTGCTCCCAAGAAAGCTGTTTCTATCAGATGAGGTTTGAAATTCTGCTGAGCTAAAGAAACTTCATCGATGGTTCGCTGAGGGTTGTTATGATATTTGTTTGGGAAAACACATGAATAAATCAGATTTTCTTACAACGAGAACACCGCGAATTCAGCGAATGTCTTGTGAGTAAACGGGAATTGAGACCATTCGAAGTGCGTTCTGAATCGTTGTAGGTTCGAATCGATTTTAGATCCCAGCAAGTTTTCATAAGAGAAACTACCTAAGTAGGGAAACAACTTGACGTTGTCATCCATGAACTCATAAGATTCTACAAATGCTTCCCGAGTTTCGTGCTTATCTATTTTGCAAGCTATGGATAAAGCAAGGAAGTGGTGGGAGATGAGTAGGGAAGGTGGGAAACATCTATTGCCATGACCGGAGCTTGTGAAACAAACAGTGTCAGTAATGCTACTACCCACACTCTTCTAGGAAAATCAATAAACCGTTTTCCTGATCAAAGCATGGGAGCGTGTCCGGCTTTCGTAGCCATTCATAACAATGGGATCCAACGATTAAATAATAGCTAAAGGGGAAGTGCGTGCATAGTATTGCCTCCGTTCCATGGAACCATTTCTTTCGCCAATCCGGGAGCATATATAATATTTGATTGGCTTTGTTTTATCATTTTGTAGGTCGAAAAAGAAACGGAACCCACCCTGAGTCTGAGGCGTCATAACTGAAGTGTTGAAAGGAGGCAGTAACGTTCAGCGTTGGATGGAATCCCAAGCTGATTGTGAGTCCAAGGCCCAAAGCGCCGATCAAGAGCCTACAGTTCATTCAGTTTACTGTATCCAGACAGTTGACAAATGAACAAAACAATGTTCAACATCATCTAATAGTCAAAAATCATTTTCTATGTAAAAATTGAATTCAAACATTGGTCGGTTGATTCAAAAAAGCAGATCGAGCTATGACAAACAAATCGGTCTGTGATTCCTCTTTTTTCCAATCAATCGATTTATGTTAGTTCGTAACACTAATTCACGATTGATTTTAGACATATTCAGCTTATTGACAAGTGTCCAACTGTCAAAAAATGGGAGGAACCACTCACAAGTAGGAAGCGATCATTTTTTTGAAATGGCATACAGAGACAACTAGCTAAGACGGCGTATCAAAGATTTGCAACGCGATGGGCAACTATCAAAGAGTCGCTGTGCAGTGAGGAGATTGGCACTCCTTTTCTGACCTTCTCTAGGTTTGCAGAATGGGTCTTAACATATCTTTCGATGGCGATTGAGAGATGTTTCTTTGAATACTTTATAATTATAGTTGAAAGATGAACTTTGTTCTGGAAAAATTAGAGGTGGTTGAACTACAAATGGTCAGGGTGTTACCCTGCCCATCCATTTTCCCTAAATCCGCCACTCAGTCATCCTCCTAAGTTCTGGTTCAGTTCAGTTCACAACTCTGTTCTGGAATGGAATCTAAGAATCGCCTTCTGAAGCAGTTGATCATCGCCCGATAATTTTGCTTTTATTTTGGAACGCTTTTGAGTTTTAGCAGAAAATGATCGTTGATGATCGTTTATTAACAGAAATACGGAATAAATCATAAATAGCTCATTGCTTATTGATTCTTAGATACGAGACATAAGTGCAACAGAGACTATAAGCTGGAAAAAGTACGGGTCAAAAAGAGATTTCCGCAACCTTCGCCTTTTGCTGAGCAAGCACTGACTCTACTCTGCAATAAGGTTGTTATGCGTAGGACATTTCATTAAACGAGGGATCGAGATGAGTCATTGTGTTTTTGCTATTTTTGCATCTGAATATATACGATCAACCCACAGCCCTACCCCATTTTTTGACGCCTCAGCACGCATGCATGATCCAGAACTACATAGAGTCTCGGATAGTTATCCGCCCAGGTAAGCCAAGTCTCCCAATGCTACGAAGTTGCTTCATTGGTACCAAACGTCTTGGCAGATGGAAGCCCTGACTTGTACACCGGCTGGCTAACGCAATTCACTGTGTAGCTCTCATTGAATAAGTCGACAGGATTTTAAATGGAATTCAAATGCGGGCTGGGTCCCGAATACGAGATTGATTGGCGACAAAGACCTTATCCTTGCTATGAATAAGTTTAACACCTACTTTGTTGAAGTTTCTGTAGTCGATCAGATCGATTGTGGTTGGTTGTCAAGTCGACTGAACAGTACAGTTTTTGGTGAGTGGAGAACGGCGGTGTAAGAAAAATACAGTAATTTCTATTTCCTTTATTAAGGATATACCGAGATGTTACATGTTGTCAGAATAATCATATACAGTAGCGCTCAAAAGTCTTCGGTGAAATGGTTCTTCAGCCGTACTTTTTAATCGTAACTCCTTTCCTATTGGATCTAATCATACGAAATTTCTATATTTGGAGCGCGGGGGTATTGTGAATATTTACCACTATCAGCCTGCAATCTGATCATGTTCCAGATATTCCAAAGGGCATGAACTCAAAATCAACTGAAAATACAGATGATGGTCCTTCTAGAATCTCTTTCCTTTTTGTCATGTCAGAAGTGTACGAGCGGTAATGCCGAACACAATAGATAAGTGCAGACGTCAACAACTTTAGTTTTAGCAAAACCTGCTACCGCAACAAACACCTTGCTCTATCTGTGGATATTGCAGCTTCGCAGTCGAATTGTGATGGGTAGGGTGAAATATGCTCTAGTTAAACATATTCAAATTTTGCGCGATTTGGTCTACTAACAGAAAAGTTATGAACGAAAGAGCGTCAAAGCATTTCACCGAAGACTTTTGAGCGCTACTGTATATTATTACATCTCTGAATGTAATAAATGAAATCGCGATTATAACGAGCCAGTCACGAGATGCAGCAGTTCCTTTAACTATCGGAAACCTATGAACTGAATTAGTTCCCCAAAAGCTCATGTTACCACAACCACTAATCGAATAGGCCTCACACTTCGCCACATTTCTGATCTGTATCAAAAAACGGGATTTTTTGCAGAATCAAAATTCTGCCTCAGAGTTGTATCGGGCACCCCCAGGCTCTCAAAATTACAGATATATATGAGTGCAGAGTTTTATATAGCCAACCTGAGCAAGAGCTCCTGTAGTAGGTGAGACTTTTGAAGAAAAAACTGAGATTTTGAAATCAAAAGTTAATCAATTAATTGAATCAACAATCGGATTAAAATAAAAAATTAGAATTGTTGCTTGAAATATGGCATTCTGCTCATATAGGAATCCCTCGAACGATTCAACTTATTATCTACACTTGACTGGCCCACACTCAACGTAACCATTGGAATCATGGTAAATGATCATTCGGGTGGAAAATAACTTTGTTTGGAAACAACTTTCAGGTAACTCACCTTATCATCCTGTCATGGTAGTTGTAGGTTGTTCTGAGAAAACACCAAGGTTCTTTTCTTTTCTTTACTTAAAACGTGTCAGATGCCAAATCTGATGGTGATTCAGGTGGTCCAAAGAGGTCCTCAGGTGATCAGCAATCATTGAAATGAATTCAAAAAGTTCCTCAATTTCGTTAAAATTACAACTAGTAAAATCAAATGACTTGTAAATGCGGAATGTTCACAAAAGGCGTGAAAAAGGGCAAACACCTCATAGCTTTGAAAGACCATCAGTCTTCAACTGGCACGTATACAGTTGAATACGTCATTTCTTGCAAATACGATAGAACAAAAGCAGGATTGAGAGGAAATAAGTAAAAGTAAAATATAAGAGAGGAAAAGTGCCCGCAGGCGACCGGCCATCGAACAAGATGGGATGAAAATCAATAAATGGTGGCGACCACCTCATATGCCCGAAGCAGATCGAATACCGTAATCGGAAAATACCTTGATCTACCACATTCCATCTCTCTAACAAGTATCCTAATCCAAGTTGTTCAGGCTTGTACAACTGTTTAGATGCTATCAGTATACAAGACTCTCAACAATCTAGTATTTAGTAAAGTATAACGGCATCTAAAGAGCTGGTATAGTAAGATACAATATGAAGAAGAGTCGTGTTACTTGCGAAAATTGAAAAAACCGCCGATTTTGGAAGCTTACATCGTTGGGTATCTGTTTATATCTCGAAGTATCACTATCATAAAGAAAGTGGAAGCATCTCACCCCAAGCAATTACCCTCCATACTACAAATGTTCTATTTGTCCAAAGCGGTCTCTAAATAATCAGCCTCTGAGTTTTATGCACGTAAATAGCCTTTTCACGTGTAAAAAGGCTTTTTTCTTATGCAAAGGCGTGGTCAATTGTCAGATGAGGGGCTAAAATCTCTTCCGGTGAGAACGTGTTCGAAAATACAGGCAAACTTACAAAAAAACCGACTTCTACTGCATACTATTCAGGGGTAAAAATAGTCGGCGGTTCTATTTTGCTTTGAGGTGTTTCTCACCTGTCTTCTACAGGCACACCACTTGCTTCAATCGTGAAAGGCACTTATTTCAATTGTGTAATACAATAACTGAGCTCTATAGAAAAAAACCCCAGAACAAAACTTCATTTTCTCTAGAAAAATGTGTTATTTAAAAGAGCAGTTGAATATAATATAATATATGATATAATAGAATATCTAATCATGCATAAATACCACAGTAACAAATAACAAAGTACATGGTAACAGGTGAATAATAAAGCATTAGGTCAAAAGAGTATGCAAATGGTAGCACCATAAATTCAGCTATACACATTGAGCAATCGGTCGCAGGATGAGCTATGGATCTACAATTTCAACAGAAACGAGATTCAAGGCAAATAAACTATGTAAACTATACAAATACATCATTAACTGGTAAGAAAGCAAATTACCCTACAGACTCCCAATGAAGCACTTGTTACTCACACCGTAAAGGAGCTAGTCACGAAGCGCGTTTTTCAATTGTTTCAGGCTGAACCCACCTTTCTGCTTCTGAGCTCTCGTGAAACTAGTATTCTATAACTCGTCCACAGCAATTCGTCAGAGATGGGAACTGGCTTATTGAGACCAGGGAGACTCTTGGGAAACACCTAATCCTGGTCAGAATATCTATAGCCAAAAACCTTTTAGGGGTGAACCAACCCTTTCCATCAACTTCCTGGCCTTTACCAAGAAAGAACAAAGAAAACAGAAAAGTCGGGAGCCTGGAGAAAAGGAAGCCTAATGACTAGAGAGTGTGTTGTGGTTATTTGTAATGATTGAGCTCTTAATTCACCAAAAAAAACACAAAAAGTCGTAAATTCACCACAAAACATTTTTAACATATCAACCAGTAACTCGGAAGAGACAGGCGAACAAAGAAGGACGCATCAATACAATCCTGAGGAGGACTCTTAATGTCTTTGAAGTTTGAAACCGTTGCAGATATTCGAGAGAACCTTAGTTCTATCTTCGAACAGCTGTGTTCGTTGAAAAATTGGAGAAGTTCGATTCCATTTTTGAGAAAACTTCCCGTAGTAGGAACCAAGATTGTGAATTTCGAAGGGAGAACACAGTTTCATGCTACGGTATCTCGAAACTATCAGCCACCTGGATCCTTCCTATATTGCAGCTGTTGCTATTTCCCACTAAGGGCAGCTGGTTGGCAAAGCTGGTAGCAATGCCTCCCTTATGAAGCAATGGAAACTTCGAACCCTATGGACCACACCAACCATCACTGGCCAACCTTTGTACTGTTACAAATTATTAAGAAACTAAATGAATTGGCTGCGACAAGCATCACTTACCCTACTATTAATAAACAGGCCAGAATGAATGAGAAAAAAGGTGAAACGTACAGCACAAGAAGAATTCAAGAGATATAAAAAACAAAATTCACAAAACTTCTTGTATCGACACTATGAGCCCTACCCTGCTAGGCACATGCGCCAGAAGTAGAACCAGTAGGTTACGGTAGGTAGGCGTACTGTGTTCGGTTACCGCCGTTACGACATTCATAATCCCAGACTCGATTCTCGTTCAGATTCACCACACGTACACCTTCAGCAAATCGTACCTGAACTCAGTTTGGCATAATTACTTATTGCTTAATTAACTTATTCAATCTATTTATTCTAGGATACTGTATCACACAGTCAATACGCACTAGGTCCCCAAACTATGAGGAAAAGCTGACCGCTTTCATAAAATATGAATTACCAAAAAAGTTCCAGAGGTAGCAAGTTGAGCACCAGAATTCAATGCAGAAGTTTTAAGGAAAATTCAGTGAAGGAAAAAAGGTTGAGGGAAAATTACGAAAAAGTGGGGTGTGGTTTCGGAAGGTACTGGGATACCCATGCTTCGACTACTGGAATATCCATATTTCGACAACAGGTTAGCTTGGGAACTGGAACTTTAGCGAAAATTTTTTTATGTTTGGAAACTTCAAGCCTATCTATTAAACCCTGCTCATTCGTCTCGAAGAAATGCAAGATCGGAAGAGGAAATCGGAAATGGTGCAATACCAACCTCCATGTTTATATTTGAGTAATCAACCTTTGTGTTCGGATAGCACACCTCATGTACTGAAAGCCAGTACTGTGTTGATGTCTCAGTATTACAACAAGGATCCTGAAACTGTGTACTGCATCAAAAAGAAACCGAAGTAAGAAGACCTGTCTAACTCCTACATCGGTCACAAAATTTGTATAGCAGCACATGCTGAAGTCCATTGTGCTGGCTGGACCGAGCGATTGATTGTCGTCTTCGCAGCAACGGTAGCGTGCCTGAATATGGATGAACAACCTTGAGAGCTTTTTAAAACCCGGAAAAAATTGAAATCCAGGTGGGAAGTGAAAATAGTATGCACAAAAGTCAATTTCTGCATTACGAAAATGCGTCAAGATTATAGCAACGTGCTCGGCGCACTCATAACATTGATCCCGTGATTTGATGGATCGCTAGTCGACTCACTAAATAATTTTGAAAAACCATCTTCAGTAATCTGCTCAAAAAAATGAAGCTAGCGGTATTGCGAACACTCCCTAAATTAAGTAAGGGATAAGGGATAGGCCATGTGTTCGACGCAAGCTCATGAAGGTAGAATGGACTAATGTAAAGAGCATTTCGATAGACTTGATGTTTTGTTAACTGCAGTTAACAAAACATCAAGTCAAAACAAGTACTAACATGTAAAGCTTACAGCTTAACGGTTCTGTGCTGATATTGGCCGACCGGCTCAACACGTTGTACGTGTGAGTGCTGATAAGCTATGGCATATAAGCCATCAAGAAGGCGAGGGCAAGCGGGGCCTCGGTAGTGTAAGGGATAAGAGCACGGTCCCCGGAAAGGACAAGTACGGGTTCAAGTCCCGTCCGAGGCTGAAGTTTCGTCCACAAATCGCCAACCTTGTGAGACATTTCGATAGAGTTTCGAATGTAGCTACATCTATGAGCATGCACCTCATCAAAAGATTTCTGCTCTTCTTAGAAATGTTGGGAAAACGAACGACTTTAAAGCTGAGGGCGCTCTTTACCCCTACAGAGAATTTCATGCAAGCAAAGCATAGAAGTCGTCCATATTTATCAAGCAGGGAAAAATCCTAACCTGTAGGAATTTTTGGAAACAGCACAGCTGGACTGTGTTGTTGGAACATTTTCCAGGCATACATACGTCGGTGAGATATATTCCATCTTTGCAGCATTTCGACAGCCCTTCACGCCCGAATTTCTCCTGCTGAAGTGGCACAATCTTCTATCAACTTTCTTCTGAGCTTAGAAACGTTCAAGTTTCTGGATTTAATGTTGAACATTAATTATAGGATTACATAACTTGAGAATCGCACTGAATCGGGGGAAATCATTTGGGAAGCCAAGCTTTTCATGGAGCTTTATGCGAAAAAAAAAATCAGCCCTCATATGAATGCTCCCAGTTAACCTAGGCCAATAGGTACCCCCTGACATGCGGAAGGGTTTTGGACCATACCGTGGGCGAGGGTTTGCACACCTTGATGTGGTGTTTCGATAAAAAAACAGTTAAATAAACAAATAACTGAACAAATGAGAAATAGACAACACCTGTTGATAGCAGATGTCATCAGTGTATGCTGAACATGGTATGTTGTTCTCAGATGCCTGCTCACCATATTTGGTAAACCTTGGATCAACTTTCTGAAATCAACAACTGTAACTGGCCGAACAATGAAAAGTAGGAAACTTTCCAAAAATGGCTGGCAACTTCATACCAGTCAATAATCTAAATTGATCGGTAAACCATCATCACGGTTTTCGCTAACCTTTGAGCTCCTCGGATCACCGTCGAAGAACTGACCGGGTGCCGGTGTTGGCCACAGTGGATCAAAAGCTGTCGGTGTAGGTATCTGAGTCTGAAATGATGGCAGTTCTGGGTGCAAGTAGATTATTGGGACTGCAACTGTCGACAGATCAGTTTCAAGTTGAACAGAGGCAGTGGGTAATGTGGTGGTCGATTTTCGTTGTTTGCACGATCTGAGCTCAAACACGGGCAGAGCAACGGAAACACTCGATGTTTACCCACATAACGCCAAAGAGACTGTCGCAATGACCCGCTGACTTTGCCCTCGACGGAGGTAGAAAGTCAGTGAGGGAAATAGATTAAATGCAAGCTAATTCTGCTAAGCTAAGCTATTGACAAGGAAAAGACCATTTTTGAAAATTTCCCGTAACAGGCATCTCGGCAACCGGGAGATACATTCGGGACTGATAACCCATCTTTGAAATTGTTCCAAGCAACACAAAAAACTTCAATCCTGTTATAAGAACTGACTGAAAAGACCACGCAGTTTACCCGTCCTTGGCAACTAATCCAACCCCGATATTTCAAGGCGAAAGTTGCTTACCGAGATGTGCGGCATTGCTAACATGGGACCAAGTTCAGTGATCCATCTCAACTCCACTATATCTTGTTTTGGAACTGCTAACCCGGAATTTCGGAGAAACTTACCTCTACGACCGGAGTGGTTGTCATTTGAGGTGGCAGTAAATCTTCGGCGTAGTCCTCGTCAGGACCGTACGTTTGCTGTGTTTGTGGAGAAGCTGTAAACAATATAAAGTAAGTTTGGGCCACTCCTAACGTCTAGAAGAAAGTCGTAGCCGAGGTGGTCGTAAAAGTATGCACGCAGTAACCACCAAATCAGGCTCGGTCATAGTCAACGACGAGGAAGCTGCGCAGTAAATAGTGGCTCCTGACAATAAGTTATGGATAATTCTTATGAAACGAACCAGGTGAACCAGGTGATCGTTGGAACGCCGATGTAATTGGTGTTGGTCCTGGAGTGATCGCGGGATTGAAGCTGCCAAAATTTGTTCGTTGCTGATATTCACGTGAAGGAGGTTGATAACTCTGCAAAATTCATAAAGCAATTTACAAAATTCATTGCGCACGATAGCTCCCTAACATCCAATTTACATAACTTTCAAAAAGAAAAGATAGTAACTCAATATGGAACAGTGAGATCGAAGAAGCGCTCGGAATCCACAGACCGACGGCTATTCACAGTTTGCGTCATGAAGCCGTCGACGCGCGTTCTGAACACTCCCCCTCTCCCCCCCCCCCCCCCACTTGCTTTACAGTCATCCGCTGTCGACTTAACACAGCTGGCGTGTGGCCAATGTTACCTCCTGTCCTGCTAGAGCTAATATACCAGTACTTATCAGGAGAGATGCGCCTCAGTAAAATACTAAAGCTAGTTCTATAGACAGCCGATAAAGTGAAGCTATATAAAAAAAATCCAAAAACCGACACCTTGTTCTACAGTTCTTACCATTATCTCTTATGTAAGATTGCCTGCGATCTTTTCTCGATGCTGCGCATAGTTGACGGGGGTATTCGTCGTTTGGCGTGATTTCTCTCATTATACACGGTTTGCGAGCTGGACAACTCGTCCAAGCACGAGAGTAAAAAGCTAAATAGACGATATAATCTGGCAAAATACAAGCAGATCTGAATCTAATAGCAGATCTAATAGAAGCCATGTCATCGATCGGGCTTCTATCAGCTGAAGAGGCAGGGGGCTGCCCAATCACTTGGATGAGTTGTCCAACTCGCGAACCGCGTCGAATGGGCGATGCGATCGCTCTAAACGACCGCCTTCCGTTGACGGGACTAGGTAGAACGTGTGTTAAAACAAGGTTGTGTCGTAAAACTGGACTTGTTGTGCATGTGAATTCTATGCATTTCATTTCACGACAAGATTGCTGTAGGAACTTGCAACCCATACTGAACTTTTGATCTTATTGCTACTACAGCATATCTCACTTCCACGTTAAGAAATCCCGGATACAAGAGTGGTAGGAAGTTGTGTGAGTAAGTGTGATCGAGCAAAAGTACAAGGAGTCTGGGTACTTCTCCCCGGATTCCCACGGCAAGCGGCAGTGTTTCCACGGCAATTACCGTATCATTTCGCTGAAAATTCAAACCTTCCCCTTGCTAGTACGCGCCGCGCTCGATTGGTTGCAGTGAGCACGAAGTGGATTTCGGAAGAAGAAGCCACACCCCGACAGTCTTCCGTTGGGTGTGGTGCAGTTGGATCGAAATCGTCACATCGCGTCGGGAGGGACGCCGCGTGCGAAGGAATGTGGCATAATGCAGCAGCTGGTTTGAAATGCAAGAACAAAAGGACTAACAGCAGGATTACGTCTCTGTCCGAGTAAATCCCCCGCTTCATTTTTTTGCATCATTCCCGATCCAGTGCTTGTGAATTTTGGGCTCAGCATGCAAACCCACTCATGTTTCACATACTACATCACCTAAAGAAACGACCTTTCCAAAAAAGGCGGCATGACTTCGGTGGCGAAGGAAATTGTTACTACAGGTATTATTTCCGTTCTGAACTCCAGCTTTTGTAAAGAAAACTCTATACCTTCTTTACCGTCTCCAATTCTTCGGACACACTCGACGTTTGATTTTAACTACCTTTTCTTGGTGCGCAAATCGAACATTGTGGGCAGAAACCTATATCTTTTCTTGTGCCCGTTCTTCCTTCCGTAGATATTGGCACTTATTTTTCGATATCACGCTCAGAGATCGCTTAGAGATGGTTTACAAAAGCTTATGATGAGTTCGAGTGGAGAGTCTCCTCATATGACGCCACAATGGCTGTCTTACTCCGGTGATGAATATACTTTTCGCAGATATGACGACGAAATTGGGCAGGGACGTAACAGAGGGTTCTATCTTTCAATGGAAAGTGTCGATTGGACCAGCTTTTTCACTATCCCATCAAGTGCTTGCGCCCTTTTAAATGAGGTTACCTACTGCTTCCTTACAAATAGGCGAGCGCCTCTTCATCTTAGAGTCATTTAGCCTCCCTTCTTGTAGAATAGTCCTCAAAACGTGTAACCTAATAACATGCATTTCTCTGTTGTCAGCTGCAATGCCGCATACCTCGTGCAGTTCTTTCTTCTCAGCAAAATTTCTTAGATGGCGGTGATCACAACTTTTGGGGACGTAAGTGGTTTGTCTCGCCACGATCTTCTGCCACAACGGAGGCCGTTCCTTGGCAAGACGAATGTAAAAGGTAAGTTCATCCTTCACTAGCATCCATATTCGACTCTCGATGCACCTTGGCATTATGTGCACTAGTTCGAGTGCTTGTGCAGCCAGATGGTATAATCACTTTATTTTGCTAATGCTTCGGCGTTGTCGCCTCCGTCAGAGCCTGGAAAGCCGAAGATAAACGGGATTTACTTCCAAACAACATCACCAATTCAATGCTATTCATGCTGAACCAAGGCATCTAGAATGGGTTCGCAAGCCACATCACTCAGTATACTTACCTCAAGACAGTCGATACATATAAAGTGATTATACCACCTTGGCTACGACTGCACACGCACTCGACTTAGTCCTTTGAAAAACCTCTACACAAAATCTTAGTGGCAATGTGATAACAGAGCAATCATTTGCGGTAAAATGCGGTGGGACCGAGACTTCCACGGTAAAATTAGCGCTAAAGTGATGGGCGTGAGAGCAGCTTAAACGTTTTAAGCGAGTAGAACTGCCCGGGCGAGTGTATGACCATATCGCTTAACTTTCATTTGATTTTTCCAATTTCAGAATCGCATGGTTCTCTTCTTCCTGCACCACAGGTCATGCTGCACCGCTCATAACACAGACCATTACTCAAAAGTTGAACGACTTGTAGTAGAAGCTTTTTCTAGACCACCGTACTCACGGACCTTGCACCAACTACTTCCCTTTTTTCAAACACGGATAGCTTCTTAGAGAAGAGTGCTTCCAAAAACCAGGACGACGTGAAAACTGCCTTTCTCGAATTCTTGAGATTCTGACCGCCAGCCTTTAATAAGTATGGGATAGGAATAAGGACGTTACGGTCTCATAACAGCAAGCCTATACTGATTAAAACTGTTAACTTTGAGCCGAGTTATGATTTTTTGAGAATGAGTTGTTTATACGACAAAGACTTTCCTTACAAGTATTAGGTTGATGCATAACTATAGCGGAATTTTTCTGGGCTTCTTTTCTCTCAAAATGATTTAAACATTGAGTTCGGGTTTACTATAGAAATGGTCTCCATGATTCTCTCTACAAAAATGTGTTTAAAAACCATCCGCAGATTCGCAAAATTTTGCTCTACCACTTCGAGAAAGGATGGAAGGTGAAAGGGACATCCCGCGATCTCAGTAAATTTTCGGCGATGGAACAATCAGCCAAAGCCATTCAGCTGCTCCTAAATCTGCCATATTCACCAGCAGAAGTTTCTATGGATTATCTCGTCTACCGTTCGCTGAAAAGTGGCCAGGGAATAGAACTTACGTCGATTTTGATGACTTGATGGCCGATGTCAAGGCGTGGATCACTCCCAAGGACCAAAACTTCTTCGCTTTTGGAATCCGAATATCTAACCAATGGAAAGCAGTGCTTGACGTAGATGGTGGGTAAGTTCCACAGTAATTATTTGAACATGTTTTTGTTCAGTATTTTCATCGTTTCTTCAAATAAAATTCGTTACAAAAAATCCGCAATAATTATGCATCAACCTGATATTTTAACACTGAAAGAATGTGAGTAAAGTGGTTACACCCAACAGACACAAGCAATAGTGTCCGGGAGGCATGAGTAATCAACTGATGTGGAACTCTCCAACTCCCAGTTCACTGGCTCACGTTATGCACAAATAATAGTGTCAGGGAGAATGCTTTCACAACCTTTAGCTGAATCCTGGTACGCATTATCATAGCTTGTAACAAAAAACCTAGAAGGATAATTTGAAAAGGTTTTTTTCGAGCTATTCCAAGCTGTTCTGTATTCTGGACTGCTCGGGAGGTTTAAGAGAGTGTTCTCACTTACCCATTCTACCTACACTATAAGGAAATGACTAGTGAATTAACAAACTCGGGTCCGCCCTTATGCTTGTGACTGGGAAACTTAAAGTCAAAGCAAAAAAAAAACACTCACATTTGGGTTATATGCTCCGTAAGAAGTTCGTTGTTGTTGTTGTTGCTGTTGTTGTTGTTGTTGATTGTTGATTAGTACCTGTCGATTCCATTGTGGATACGCTGTGCTCGTTGAGGTAGACGTTTGATAGTACTGAGCACCACCGTAGTTTTGATTATTCACTTGAGGCGGTTGGGTGTATGTCGATCGCCCATTGTTGGTTATGGGCGGAGCCCTCGTATTGTAGTTAGCTCGGATGGTGAAGGATGGACGGGCTCGTTGATGCTCTTCGTAACGTCCTGAGCTGGCATGCTGTTGCTGAACATTGGCAGACTTCACCGTGATTGTTTTATGTGAAGTCTGCAAGGGAGACCACAATAAATCACAATGCTATTAGTAGGTAGTATTTCTACAGCTAACCGAAATTACAAGCCAAAACTGTCTTGACAATCGATGATTAACCGAACCCTCTTCACACGTCTATTCTAATGAACAGGACCTGTTCTATCTACAGCTCACATATAGTAATCCTAATCAGTGAATTCAAGAATAGAACCCTCACCAAGGGCTCACGGGAGCCGCCGTTACTGCATGGACCACACGTCCTTTGAGTTCGAGCGCTGTCAACAGCATACAAAGTGTCCCGATAGTTGGTCATATCGCTTCGTGGGTGTTGAATAACCTGGGTTACACGGCCACATCTGGAAGATATCTTGAGTTATTTACTGATTTATGGGATATTCTGATTAGGTAAAAGGTACTTGTCAAAAAACATCTGATCATGGTTGGCCGCCTCATACAGTCTCCATACATTGTGAGTGTCACGATCGATAACAAGACGAGGGAACTAAATTCGATCAATATACTTTTTCTTTTTTATGTGTTAATGAAAAATTGTAAGTAAATAAATAAAAACAAAGAATACAAGACAAACAACAAAAACAAAATAAATTAATAGCTATTGACGATGTTAAGCTTCCGTTCGAGCTAATCTATTGAATAATACTGTTGATACCGTTCCTTGCTACTTGTTCCAAATACCTGTTCTGTGTTTGTTTACTGTTTTATTCATTTGTTTACTGATTGTTCCTATCACCAGAAAAAGAAAAGTCTGCATGAAATAAGAGTAAAAAAAATGTAAAGTGTACCTCGGCTTGAACCCGTGAGATAGTCACCGGTGCCTCGTACGATGGGGCTAATACGACCACACGGACATCGTTCTGATTCGTTGCCATATACGACAACCTAAATACGGTATTGAGTACTTATTACATTTGGCTGGGGTACTTATTGAGTACTCGAGTTATTTGAATGGATGGGTACGGTATTAGTGATGTCAATGTGGCCTAAAAATACTCTCAAGATGTTTTTTCCACACGATCGTTTGGAAATCCGAGCTATCTGAAAGAACTGCGGTTGTCAACGAATTAAAAAACTACCTTATGGTCAGTACACCTGAACCCAGGATCAATTGGCCGGCTCAGGTATGTGGCCCATGTCAGCTGTCGAGGAAGAGAAAGAAATTCGAGCTACCCGAATGTCTGACGAAGTAGTTCCAACAGGGTTTGATTGAAAAACACTTCAAAAGATTCGTAGACAGTATTCGATTTCAGTTTCGTGACGTTTGGGAAGCCGCTCGAGCAAGACGAACTTGGGCGTATGAATGGGCTAATCCGCATCAACACTTCAGATCAGTAATCCGACACGGTTCGCACGCTCTGGTAAACATGAATCAAGTTCGCTTAAAAGGTACTCGAAAGCTGTGGGAGTTCTCATAGGGGTTCTGCATTATTTTACCATGTTGGGAAGGGTACGGTAACTACAAACATGTTAGAAATCTCCTCAGGAACTTCAAGGATAGATAAAGGGTGATATCGTTCAATCAATATATTTCTCGGCCTTAATCCGATGAATCGATGCCGAGGCTGTCTTGAAGGGATGGGAGGGCAGAATCCAGAGGACAGAACCAACCTGAATATGGCGCAAACAACCATAACTTTTGAATGGTAAGTTGTCGCGTTACCAATAATGTTTAGCGATGCGCCAGGCATTCGACACTCATTTGCGACCCCATCTGCTTGGACGTATTCGCTGGTCTACACCATAACCTGCGCAGTTAATCCCGGGCGATTCCCATCCCAGTTAGGTGGAAGCCCTACAGGACTAGGCCGAACTCGATTTGAGGACTACTCTAAGACTTTGAGAATAAAAGAGGTACGAACTCCGCTCGATATACATATCTATCGTTATAATAAAAATTAATAAAAATGCTACTCCAAGCATCAGGATCATAACACCAACCTTTTGAGTTGCCGATGACACGAAGCGCATTGAAGTGGCATGAATCCGACGACCAGAACGGTGTTCTTCGAAGCAGCTACGATGTCCACTCCGCGAACGGTCAATGTCGGTGTGGAACATAATGAATGCCGAAGGGCGACCACGGTCGTCGTCAGTTGCAGAAGAAGAAGAATAAACAGCATCAGTTTCATTGTGGACTTGCCCCTCTTCTCATTAGCTCATCCTATGCCTGTAACTCGAATATGTACGGTATTTGTAAAAGAATCCTCAACAATCGCCATGTGCATGAAACAGTAAAACAAGTTGTACTGTAACGAAATCCACAGAACACATTAGAACCACGCCCTCACGGCTAGGAAGAGCCTTTTAAGTAAAGGATTGAAAGGCGGCATAAACCGTTCCCTTAAGGAAGGCGCCACATATCCGATACCCATCTAAAATCTTTAGAACCATCAAATTATGCGAATTCGAACATGAAGTAGCATGTCCCATATTGATAGAAGGTTGGATCGAGCCCGAGTGGTCATAAGTGGGTGCAAACTGTGACTAAAAGCTTCTTACTCGCTGAGCTGAACAAAGAGGATACTTATATGATCACTGTCCAAGGCGATATGAACACATGTCTCAAGCATGCACTAATTTTCCAAAGAATCAGAAAGAAATAAAGACATAATAAGAATAACAGTTGATTATCAATGATATTAACTAAATTTTGAAATGAAAAAGGCTTGGGATCCGACGGATCAAAAATAAATGGGGAAGATGAAGACAACGACTAAAGATCAGGAAGTAGGAAACGATCCCGTCTACCCAGAAGGTTCCTCGAACTCATGGAATTCAGGTGGTGAAATGGGCTCTCTCATAGCTTCATGCTGTCACACACTCTTCTCATGCTCATATAATCGCCAATCGTTTTTTAGAGCTCTATGGCGGCTGTAAACACCATGAACTGTGGAGTTCATAAATACTTTTTCATAGAGAAGAAGATTGTGCTGGCATCACATGGTGCACCTTTCCTCTTAGGTGCAGGTGGATCAGGAGCCAGGTTATCATTTTGTAAATCAGCAGCCCATGTGGGGATACTTCGAAGCACAACACATTGCAGCACGACTTCCTGTTTTGCCAACTTTCAGAGTGAAATTAGGAAAGAGGAACAGAAATGGAACAAAGGACACTGAAATTCTGGGAAGCTTTCACTTCTTTCATCCGGTACAATTTCCCACAACCCTCCCTTGAATATGAGCCCAATCCCAAGTGGTATAACGAGATGTGGTCTTCCCCCTTCAGCCACAGGTTGCGCTACACATCTGCTTGAGCATCTTCCTCAAGGTTAGGGTGATACGAAAATTGCTCGCAAGGTTGGCGAGTTATGGACAAATCCTTGATCTCGGACGGGACTAGAATTCGTACTTGTGCTATCCGGGCACTGTGCTCTTATCCCGTACATTACCGAGACCCCGTTTAGCGATATCGTAAATCACTGGCTGAAGAGTAAACAGCCGAGACTAGCCAAAAATCGCCAATCGCTGCCTGAAAACTACCATAATTCAGGGCAAGACTCATAGAGGGTGCGGGAATACGGTAAGAAAGGGACACGACAAATATTGAGAAACAAGGCCAACGACCTTGTTACGGTAGCAATGAAAAGAGCGGGACAATGAAAGTGACCAGAAGTGATAAGATCTGCGGCTAATCGATGTGACCGAGCAACGTCTCTGTGGCTACGACTGACTGACTGAAGTCACAGTGTAAGCCGCCCAAGTGTTGCTGGCGAAGAGGACAGCTGAGCGATTGCCCTCGGCTAAAAACAAGTGAACGGCAGCACCTAAGCCTATCCGTGTCATCTACCTACATACCTAACACCTCATAAAATAGTAATGTCTGTCTCTGACCGGCGGTCCTTCTCCCATAGTCATCGCCAATCCACATTACGTCAGAAATAATGCCCTTCGAAGTGGCAGTAGGACCATGCTTTTCGATATCTTTAAGATGACAAATCGATCCAATATTCGTCCCCAATCTCATTCTTTCTTCAATGCTGGAGAGCCCAGACTAAGTGGTTACCAGAGCCTTCCGAGTTGGTCAATGCTTATTACCAAAGCGTTCCGAGTTGTTCAATGCAGGAACGACTTTACCATGGAGTTATAAATTGCAATAATAAGTGGTAAATCTTAATAGAAAATAATCGGTGATAATAAGCACCAAGTTCGAAGCGATCCACAACCCTTCTTCCATTTGGAATCAAACTGCCATCGAATACTATTCACACTAGCATGTTTAGGCATGGTGGTGGTCATCTAGTGGTTCCCCCTCCATTCCACCCTCGACCAGCTGATTCTACAAGAGGGAAGACTTATGAACCAAACGGGAATCTGTTTTTTCGAAACACGCACATAGTAGGGATGCCACATGGTGAGTTCTGTTTCCATGACAAACTCGAAAGAACTTGTGGAAAAAGGAGTCCTCAGTGACAGTCGCCCAAGGTCAGCCTTGTTGCAGGGAAACCATCAGGAGCGACCCGGTAGGAGAACAAAGAACAGCTGTTGCTCCCACTATCCACCCTGGATGACAGATTTTGGCCCGGAATTGATTCATTATTTCCAACAGGAATTGTTGAGATGTTACACTCTTGGAAAGCGAAAAAGGAACTTCCCAAAGGGAACATAAGTTAGTAACAATTTGAAGAATATTGTCATCTCTATACCATTCACTTAGTACCTCGGCCACATTTAAAAGGCATGTCCTTCGAATATGATTAGCAATAAGCAAACAGAATAGCTTGAAAATCGCTGAGTTCTAGAGGTAAACTCATTTTCTAATTTTTTCAAGAGCGGCTTCGAACTTTACTAACGGAAAAGATGGCAAATTTTGGAAAAAAAATGGCGAATTTCCCTGGCTCAGAGTGGAAAATGTACTCTCTCCCATCCATTCCACATACACTCGCTCACACCTCCCTCATTTTTCCCAAAAGTGACAGAGCAAATGCGGTACTAAAAGCATAGTGTGTTATCAGCTTATGAATCAATCAAAAACCACTTGAATGAGGGCTGCCTTGGACAATATAGAGAATAACGAGAGCTGAACACTTCGGTCAGCAATCCTTTTTATATAATCGGCTGTGTGTGTGT
>UZAF01018537.1:21139-32044 GCA_900617895.1 Haemonchus placei | reverse complement strand
CGTGATCTTCCTTATCACAAGTATAAGGGAGACAGCAAGAAAGTCTCATTCGCTACTGACAGTCGCCTGTGGCGACAGCGGATTTTCTCCGCTCAAGTGGTGGAACCCTGGTGAGTCATGCTTCAAATCATGGGTTTTCAATTTGTCGTCACATCTGCCAGGGAAGAAAACGCGCTTCTTGGATATTGTGTAAATCATCTCGAGTTGCATTTAGGCCTCTGAAGAAGACGATTGCGTCGAAACGTTAGGCCGTTGACTAATAAACTGTTCCACCTAACAACCTCGTACGGCACAAAAGTATTTCAACCAAAAACTTGTGTATTTCTGAGAGAATCGCGGATGGTCGATTACAGAAGTGGGAATAGTTAGCGAGTGCTGATAGGACGTCTACGAAAGGGAGAGTCACTTGAGCCTTCACAACCTCACATTCACTGTGCTGTCTTGTAATCTTTAAAGCGATTTAGATTATAGAGGGATAGTTGAGGGTTAAAAAAAGCAGTAGCAACTGATACGGGCCAAGACGCTGTTTCCTAAAGCAGAGATTACTGAAACGTCGCCTCCTTTATTGTAACAGTTTAGCAGCGTCACTTCTACCTACCATGGGAGTTATGATGTGAATTGAATGATGGATAAAAGAAGCTGAAAACATTAAGATTGCTGTCGTCGTATTAGCATTAGAGTTTTGGCACTTCGAAACGAGAGCAGTGTCATCGAATATCGGATAGTAGACGATCTTGGATAAGGCTCAGAGAGAATTTGTTATTTTCGCAATCGGGATAGCCAACTTTAGACATCTCTACGGATAACACTACTCGACACTTCCTTTCGTGCGTGCTAACTGCTCTGATTTGATCGAATTCAGCAGAGATAAAATTTTCGAGGGACCTTGCCACTACTATAGCGATGCTTCTGTGAGCCTTTTCCCAGTGATGCCTCAGCCTCAGCAGTGCTTATTGACTGTTTCGTTCACCTTTTTTTGTTAGGCCTCAGGTGACGTATACTGCGATGTCTCATGCTAGTACTGTCTCGATTCCTGTATTTTTCGCATGGCATGGCTTTTGGCTCGGCAAATTCGTAACTTCTCGACTGCATCGACGTGTCTACTGCCTTGACCAATCAGGTTCCCTGTCCGGAGCGATAGATGGACTTTGCTGCCTCACTTCAACAGTCTTACGGCATTCAGGTAAGTGAAATGATTCAAACGTTTCAAAACTTTTCAATAAGCTTGCATAGGGTATGTACAATGATAGGTATAATCTGAACGGAGTGCAGAATATCCCATTACCGACTTTCAATTATTCTCGACATGATCCATGGTCTCGGTATTTTTACAAATCAGCCCCTGCCCTGCGTATGTAGTGAACTGGAGTATTTTGTTTTCGTTCTGCAGCAAAGATTTCTTGACATCCATTGTGTTATTGGTTGAGTGCAGAGTCATATTGAGCACGCTTCTAACGTGAGGCTGCTTATCCCCTACCAACGCTGCCTTATGTATAACTGTCGACAGTTGAAGGAAAGCCAAGCAAATATCGCTGCTTAAAACGTCATAGAGTGATCATCTCTCAGTAGTTTAAAGGAAGGAAACGTGCGCAAATAAAATTGGGAGCAGTTTGATTGAAAAAAGGAGCTCATGCGTCCATTGAGAGCTCATTCATATTCCATCTGAAATGATTGCATGTAACCACTTTCACACCATTAACCCCTTAACATTAAGTTTGTGGCAGACGTATGAAATAGCGTTGGGTTTTAGAAGAACGTGATTCTTGGAGGCGTACATAAAAGGGAGCTGTTACTATAACAGCGTGTTCTCAACGAAGTCTTCACTTCCATCAAACCAACATATGCATGGCTCCTTTTTCCGTATGCTTTCTTAATTTCACGGTTTGCAAACCACAACCTCGAGGTTTAATTTGAGCGTTTTGAAATTCTTTTGAGGTGACTAAAAGAAAACAACCGGTCTGGTCTACAGTAGAGAAGCATCGAGCGGATTGGAACCGACTATAACAATCTTTCCAACTGTACTCGAATCGGATCCAAGCAATATTTAGTGAAGTTTCACAGCAAAATCGTCCCAAAACTGGGAGACTTTATTTTTTCCATTATTCAGCAAGCACATCAGTGCGAAACTGCCGTTGCTGGTTACCAGTGAGGTGTCGTAGAGCTCTGAGGGAACTGTAGGTGGTGTATCATTTGATGCATGAAGATGTTCCCATGTCTGATCTCGTGCTAGGTCTAGCAAGGGCCAAGGTTGTGATAATCAGCAAGTAGAGGACAATTGCAGACAGGCAAGTCCACGAACCATTAACATGCACCGGTTTTGAAGAAGGTCGGCTGAAATCATATTCGATTATGAAAATTAATGGGAAAGGAAGAGTAAAACTGGAAGCAGAACTCAGCTCAGCTCAGTACTAAACCTTTTGATTTGGGAGAAGCTTTGTCCTTTCCATCGCTGTAAAATCACGCCCTCGTCAGATGCTCCCATTTTTCCTGTTGATAATTCTTTGGCAATATACCGATAGCTGTAAAAAAACCCACCATTTTTTCTATTTGGCTCTTTCTCGGCACTATTGCTTGAAGTGCTCGAAATCGTCGAGCACACCATTAATAAAGCAATCTGAGTGAAACTCTACTTCTGTACCGCCGTTACATCTTTATCCCTTCATGAACTTAATATAACCACTGACCAGCATTAAAGGAAATGAGAAGTAAGGCGCCATTGTTAATCCTATTACCTGCAACGAATCAGAGTCACTGGAACAATGAAACAAATACAGCTGGTGGTATTAGTGAGGGTGAGATGCGAACAGAAGTGGGTGCGAAGAAGTCGACACCGCGAATAAGCAGGGATGGGTAGTGGCGAGTGGTGCACTATTAGACGCCCATGAACGAGCCCAAGCCCCAGTTCAATCAAGCGAGTCCTCCTTCACTGCGATGGTATTCCATTGATATCAGACCAGAATGGTAGGCACTGACCGTAAGTGGTTGCACAGGCCACATACGCAGTTAAGCCAGCACTTTGATTCTTAGGAGAAGTCAAATGCGAGGTACCTTCCAAGCAAGAGATTGAATAACGCCAAATGCCCTAGCTGCCATTCTAATGCGACGAATTTTTGCATCACTTAGTAATCACCGATCAAAGACCGCTCGTCATCACAGTCACTTACGTACGTTTTCTATGGAGCGACTTTGACCCGCACCGAGAAAGAGTGATTGCCTACTACAAACCGAAACGCCTACAGGAAACCCACCACAGAATCTCATAGTTTCCATCCTCTCGGGAACCTATCCATCCTAGGGGTATTGCTGCCATTTATGCTTCCGTGAAGTCGTAAACTGAAAACTGCTTGAGGCCAGGAATTGCGATTCTTGTGATATATAGTTTCTTTCACGGATAAAATGAGGTAAGAGGAAGCTAAAAGCACAAAAACGAATCGAATGGAGACTAAACAACAAAACTTTCGATTTGATGTTTTCTGACTCATGGAAACACAAAATTCTTATCTAGTTGTGCTTTCTGCTACTGATCAACGCGATTGATTTTACAAATCGGTTGGGCGGTTACGACCCGCGTAGACTGGAACTTTATAAATAGGTCTAGCGCTAAGGCGGTGGCCACCTTCCATCATCGNAAGATGCTCCTGCTTATCATTGCTGTGTCGTCACTTCTAGCATTCATAAGGTACTTCAGCAAACTTTTCTTTACAAACAAATTTATATCAAAAAAAAACTGTAGGGAAGAAAGAAAAGAGTTCCCTGTGTGCTTGCCAAGCAGTCTGGAATTTTTTGTTCTAGTTCTGTGTCGGTACAAAAGATGGGATAGTAGCATTACCAAAAGTAAAACGGCTTTGATGTATAGCCTGAAACCAGCTCCCGAATGAACGAAAAAAAAATTAACCTTATATGTTTCCCCTGGGCCTCCGAACCTTGTCGGAGCAGACACTGGATGTTAAATTTGTTTGGGATGGAAAAACGACTTTCTTGTGCTTGGACCACGCAACTCATTGTGGGTCTCCTACAAGTTTTTAAAAGCTGGCACCTTTCGAACTGATAGTCGATCGAGAAGAACTTCGACACGGAAAGAACACCCCATGCAATTGGGTTTGATCAGTTCTTCCAATTACAATTTTGGAATGATCGCACGAAAGCGCGTGATAGTAGGAGCTAATAATCAGTTCTTATTCGTTTTTGGTTTGTTTACCATTCTGTGAACTAACAGGCTTCAGTGCATTGGCTGAGCATTGTCAACTGAAAACAACTACGCTAATAGAAACAGAGCTTGCAAATTCGAAAGTACGAAAGTATACACTTCTGGTCAACCGTTCACTTTGACCTTTGAAATCTCATAGAGAAATTACCACTACGAACAACTAAAGATCACAAGAAAAAGTTGACGAATGTGAAGCTATTGTTCTCGTACGAAATTTTCATTTGTAAACTGTTCGGACAGGGTTATGAGGCTTACGGTTAGAAAATTCGCAATAAATCTCTTCAAAGAACCTTGCGTTATAAGGTGACCCTGCAGAGAAATCGGCTGCTATCCATAACATCGTTCATGAACATTCTGTTAAAATATTTTATATTTCAAGGAACAGAAAAGTCACTTAAAAGCAGGTGAAGATATTTTTGGTTTCATAAATCACTTCCAGTTACTACTACTGGCAACTCGATTACTGGAAGCGGCGTGGGATTCCGGGTCCACCAGGAATGATTTTTCTGGGAAACATGTATGAGCTGACAGACAGATCTAAACCAGTCGGATTGGTCTTGCGAGAGTGGACCAAAGTAAGTATGGGTAGCTTACTCTATTCTTTGATTTTGTAACAGATTTTATGCAATGATGGTAAAATGTTGTTTCAGACTTACGGCAAAGTTTATGGTATCCAAGAAGGATTACGACGGGTGATTGTAATCAGCGACGTTGATATGATTCGCGAGCTGTTCATAAAAAAGTTTGATTATTTCTACGGTAGAAAGGTAAATAAGGCTTACAAGTTTTCAAGTCCTCATGTGCCTGAGGAGGCTGCTATTGTTGTCTGCTGTTGTAAAAGTTCAGTAATCAGCCGGTGCATACCAGTTTACGGCTTGAAAATTCAGAATAACGTCATTGGAGGTGATGTGGAGAACGACTCTCGAGTTCATGTCTTCGAAGCACAAGGTGTACGATGGAAACGCCTCAGAGCGATCTCTAGCCCTGCTTTTTCCTCGGGTTCCTTGAAAAAGGTGCGTGTGTTCACATGATAAACTAAAAAGAATGGAAACAAAAAATAACAAAACAAAATTAAAAAATTAATAAAAAAAAAAGAAAGAACGGCCCAAAGTACAGCAAGATCGGTTTGAAGGTACAGAATTTCGGCATGGGTGGTGAGCTCCCTCTAGGATACAACGCTCACACGTTGAACTAAATTAGGAACCGCAAGATAATGCAGATTTAGCCTGAGCGTTCAGAATCTTGAGAAGATTAGTTACGGTTCAAACCAAAGTACATCGTCAGCTTGATGACCACTACCCGAAGCTCTAAAGTGGAAACCTTGAGGTTATGCAGCCGTCGCCAGACCATTTCGATTTCCTAAACTTTCATCTCGATAACAGCGTTTTACCACAGATTCAAATGTACTTTTTTCCCGACATTCTCTTCATTGCTTTACCCTTTAGATCCGTCCAACTGTCGAAAGCTCAGTTCTTGCCCTAATGAAATTCTTTGAGAAAGAAGCCGACAAGAAAGCCTTCGACATTTATCCGTGAGTGGATTAAGCCATTCGAATTGAGTGAAAGGAGTTTTGAGAAACCTTGATTTCAGATTTTATAAAGAGTTCACAATGGATGTGATTTGCCGCATCGCAATGGGTCAGCAAGGTTCTGAGATGTTCAAGAACAAAAAGAAAGTGGCTACTATTGACTCCGTGGGTGTAATTCGTCATGAAAAAAAAATTTATTTGCTAATCAGCTAATATTATTATTGAGTACAGATGGAATTTTTGTTCCATTCATATTTTATAAGACTTTGCATGCTAGAGAAAGAAGGAGATTAGAGATATGAATAGGAGCCTCTGTTTTGTAGATATTTCGACGGAATCTACGGCAACCAATATTCCTTTTGGCAAGCATGGTCCCTGCGCTACGAATACATCTGAGGTATGGTTGGTTGAAAAGTTTTCTGCCGTTTTTTGATGAATAAATTGTAGGCACGCCAGTGATTATGTCTACACATGGCACTGCCACTGCCCACTATGTTTGCTCATCAAGTTTTTGGTATCGAAGCATCCTATAAGTTTAATTATTGGGTTATTTGGGAAGCCATAGCCGATTTTGACGGTTGAATACAGAAAAGAATTTTTCAATCAACAAATGCATTCATCGGATGTTATATCCAGCATTCTAATGCAAAACACCCGCGCTCCGAAAGTCCAAAAGGCACCCAAACCCATACTTGTGCATTCTGAGCACCGTGCTCTTCATCCCTTACACTACCGAAACCATGCGGGTTCGAGTCTTAGCCAAGGCCGCACTTCTGCCAACAAATCACCACCTTTATGAGCCTTCCGAAAGTATTCTTCGGTTGCACGGTATCAGCTCATGATAGGTAACCCCTTCCATCCCACTAACAATGAGCATATTTTCCAGCGCATTAGATGGCTCCAAGACCACTTCCCAAAAGAGTTGCGCTCGACATTTTTGTGTAGTACCCAAACATCGAAGCTGCTTAGAAATCAGCCCTATCTAATGGCACTATTTCACCAGGCATTGAGCGCCGATTTGTTTCGATTACCATTATTTCAAGTTGGTCGCTATTTGTTAGAGATGGTCTCACCCACCGTTCGCTGTTCACGCTCTGTACGTTCTGATAAAGCACTATCTTCGTAGACATCGCATATCTTTTTACGTCGGTTGCTGAGGGAGATAAGCATCAGGTCTCAAAAACAGATTCGATTGCTTTCCATTTGAACACCGGATCTACCTAAACAAAACTCAAGGAATCTTATTACAGTTCAGACAGAGAAATATAGGAATGTTTACATTCCACAAGCCAATAGTTTGTTAAAGAAGTGTCGAAGAGTTTTATAGAACAATTTATAAGTCCAGAGCATGGAACTTAGCGGGAATTACATATCAACCTAGCAGAATGTGCGAATTTACTGCCCTCTGCATCCCCCCTCCCCCCTATAATGGTTATGGAAGCCGTGAAGTGAGCAGCAGCCTCTACAGACCGGAGGTTATCGTTAGTGCGCGTGATATCTCCGTTCCTCTTGTGACGGGCAGATTTCTTGGCGTTCGATTGTGGTATCAGTTTGAAACTGATTGTGCAGTTTCTAGAAGTTTCTTCATGGCTACTGCTCCCTTCCGACGGAGCAAAATTCCTGCACTTTTCAATGTTATCTACAAGACTATTGACGAAAGAATTGAAAAGAGGGTGAGTTCTACCGACGACAATTCCCCAATTCAATAACATTGCCTGGTAACCCCTTCCAGGCTCAGAACGCTGCGAAAGACGTTGTCGCACAGGAGCCCACTGACTTCATAGACCTCTTTCTAGACGCCAGAGCTGAACAGGACTTCGACAATAATGCAGAGTTTTCAAAATTAGGAGTCCAGGTAATCTGATTTGAATGGATTCAAGAAATCGTTCGATGTCACAATCACTGGGACCTTGTGCTAGAAAAAAAAGAAATTCAAAGAGAGCGCACAGAGGCTACGGTTTTCCCAACAGTCACAGTATATTCAAGTCCATTTACAGTTACTGACGCATACGCAAGTGATCCTCCATGGGTTATACAATTTCCACTCTACTAAAAATGGATAGGTTTTTTGGCGTTGGTCCCGTTTTAGGATGCGCCTACGCATTTCATTTCATTTCGATCGGATTTTAGAAGCTATTCATCTACTCACCAACATCTGATTAATTTTCAGCATCTCCTCACAATATATGTCCAGCTAACGCCGTCCATCTTTTCCGATGTCCGTGCGGTCTTAGGCTGAATAATTGATCAAAACCTATGCGCTTGATTCACGCTTTCCCTACTGTTCCCTCAACTGCACAAACCTGCTGCTCTTCTGGCCCAATCTTCCTCGGTGCCCGACCCCTCCTCAATTACGTTTTTGATCAAACTCAAGCGCCTGGTGCGAATGTATCACCAACTATTGAGCCTCACAGCTTACTGACTCGGAATCCAAGTTTACCCGCTTCTCCTCTATTTGTGGACAAACCCTAGGGAGTATCGCGGATTTTCTGACCGTACACACAGAACGAAGGCTTTACTCGGGCTCAACTCGTGATTCTTCACACACTGTCGACATCCATGACCGAATGAAATCTAACTCGAAAAAATGGTTGAAACCTACCGATAAAACTCGGGCGGAAGATCTGTATGCCACTTGACGTCCTAGCTTCATTACCAGCTCCTTGAAAGACTTTGGACTTGATACTTGGACTGTGTTCCTCCATGACTGGAGGCGAGGTCCTGACTCTGGTACCGGCACCATTTTTGAAAAGCCGCAGGAGAAGACTTATCCTTGGCAAGGATCAAAATCACGGTTTTTCTTATTGTGAGTATGGACATGGGATTACTCGCCTGACCAGAGGACTTTCCCACCTCTCCGCTTATTGAAAATGTTCTGTATAAGGACACGATGGAAAAAGATTTCAATTTCAGAATTTTCGTTATCGTATGATTGCTTTAGAAATGGCCACCATTATAGGTTACAAAGCATTTGACGCGGGAAGAAATTGCTGCTCAGTGCTTCGTGTTTCTACTAGCAGGCTTCGACACTACAGCCACCTCACTAGCATTCGTCACCTATCTGTTGGCGAAGAATCCTCGAGTTCAGCAGATTCTACAAGAAGAGATTGATCAGCTTAGTGATAGTGAGGTTCGTTAGGAATTTCGCGTCCAGTGTTCGAGCGTTCGTTTGGAAGAAAAATAGTTAGGTTGCTGAAATGCCGAATAATTTTGGTATTCGAACAAGTTCCATAAATGAAGTCGGATATTTCCAGACAATCAACTATGAGACTCTCTCAAGTATGAAGTATCTCGACTCCGTCATGAAGGAGTCCTTGCGTATCTATCCCCTAGCAAACATGTGAGTATGAAAGCCTCAGGGCCAACAGTTAAGAGCACCAGCCGTACACCCGCAGTACAATTTTTCAGAGCTAACTCACGTCGCTGTATGAAATCGACCACGCTCGGACCGATCACGGTCGAAGAGGGTGAATTCGTAATGGTCGATACCATGTCTCTCCACTTTGATCGCGATCTTTGGGGAAACGACGCAGAGGAATTCAGACCTGAAAGGTATCACGATATACAGAATAATGCTATCACTTTTAAGCATGGAAGCCTTTAGCAAATGGTAGAAATGCACGAAGGAGTAGATGGGCTCGTTAGTTATTCTGATATTACATTTATTAGTACTAGAATGCTTATGAGCCCAAATGGTAAGCGTACGACACCGAAACGGCATAGGCATAAATGGGAAGTGTACACAATGACAAACACTGGGAGGACTGGAGGGGGGTTAGGGTTGCATATAGTTCGCTACGGAAGTTTCGCAAAGGATTGTAGTCGTTTTCAAAGAGTCCAAAGTAGCTATGTACCTCCCAGCTCATCCGAATTGGATACTACAAGACTTTTGGCACGACCATTTGGTTTTGTCTTCACAGAGGACTACCTAACACCCACCTTTTCATTGATCGCATACATTAACTTACTTAAAAACTGCTTTCCCAGTTCCGGTATTCAACAGCTCCCTAATGGGATTGGATAAAAGAAACTCGCGGTAGGATCAAACAGGACGAAGCCCTCCTCTGTTACACTGCAAAGTGTAAACTTGCCGTCTTCTTCGGAGAATTATGATGGCTTTTGCAACTGAAGTCATACGATCCAACACGGTCGACCCCGGAAAAAGAAGCTCCAATGCTTCAAACGCTGACCTATTTTTCATTCGCGTGCTTGAACGTGAGTCCCTACCAAAACAGAAATGCTAGTGGCTTGAACAATATCTTGGATGCAGCGGCTTGGCAATCACTATAAATGATAGAAATAAGAGAAACGCTTGTTTAGGTGGACTGAATCGACGGAGAGGTCTTCAGCGGCATTCCTATCTTTTGGTCTCGGTCCCAGGCAGTGTATAGGAATGCGACTAGCTCATATGGAGGAAAAGCTTGTTCTCGTTCATCTTCTGAGGCGGTATGACATCATTGCAACAAATGATACCGAGGTGATTCTACTTTTTGTGCTTCTTAGGTTTTTCAGACTAGTTGTTTTCTGCCGGTTGTAAATCGTCCTCGATCCCCCTTGCAGTGGGTGTAGTAAACTGAATACCTGTGAAGTTGATGACCTTTTTTGTTTCGCGATTGATCTTGAGATTGAAATGCACTGAAACGTCCACCCGCCAGTCGCAACCTCAAAACCACTTTGAACAGGGCCACTCATTTGGTGAGTTGAGCACATGCCAACGAGGAGCAGCGTACAGAATAGAAGAGAGCTGGCAGTTAATCATGATGAGCTCGAAGCCTTTTAAGACCGAGACTCTGATTTCATCCAAATTGAGCAACGAGATCTGAACTGGAGTAAGTACTAAAGTTTGGGCTTTGAGCGAACCCTCCGAAGGCGCAAGATTAACGCTAGGGTGAAGAAGACTGAAAATTGGGCTTCTCCCAGTAATTACAGCTCTTACTTCCAATTCTAATCGTAACTTAAGTGGAGCGTAGAGTAAATGGATAGGACGAAAAAGTAGCAAAAGTCACAAATATTCCTACTAAACTGACTGATAGCTGTTCAATTATGTCATAGGCATCGTATGTTAATAGAATGTCACAACAAAGCAAGTGTGGTGCTTGAAGAAATCACAATTTTTTGGTAATTAAGACAAAAATTCCTAGCCAACTCCGAAACTACGTTAAACTTACAG
>UZAF01018537.1:2932-13252 GCA_900617895.1 Haemonchus placei | reverse complement strand
CAAAGCTGAAAAGAAAAGGCGCACGATCGCTAAATTACCCACAAATAACATGACTGTGAGCAAAACAAATCATTTGAAAAAGAAATGTTCAAGAAACTAAAAAAATGACTTACAACTTCCCATGGTAATTGAATTTGATGGAAAACCAACCGAAATGAGGGCGAACGAGACGCCAAGTCAAATCTCCCGCCAAGACGCCGTCCTCGCGCAAACGGCGATTAATCATATTCCTACCCCAAACAGGGCAGTTGTGCACCCTCAGATGGTGGGACTCTCAAGAATCAGAGGGGTTATCCTGCTCTGCTTCTCCTTTACTAAACAGCATTTACTGTNTCTCCCCTCTCCCCTCCTCATCACAAACCTGCCAAAATCCGCTATTTTTCCTAAATTTACGATCATCGCGAGTTAAAGAAGCCTTGCAGAACCAACTCACAATTTTATGCAACGTTTTGGATACTCCTCCAACTTCGTTATTGTTGCCGCATAGAACCTGAACATTTGTGATGAGATGGGGTAGTGTAACTGTAAACACGGGGACAGAAAATTTAATTTTTGTGAAAGTTGTTCTTACTAGCTTCTATAGAGTGATGGTAATCTTACAGTTAAAATGATGACCAGCAGAAGAGAAACCGAACGGTGGGTAGAAATGGATAAGCACATTACGCAACGATAATAAAAGGGCCCGATTAATCTACCAGAGGTTGTTCAAATGTGAACAGTAGGAAAGGATTCAGACTTGAACTTATGAAACGTATTAAACTGCTATTGCTGGAGTGATGTAACATGTCATTAAAAAATTGCTTACAACCCGACAAATGAAATACGAAAACTTGTTGATAATAGTTACACAGTAAACTCACGATGTCCTAAATTTGGCGATTACTGGCTGCCCGATTCGTAAAGTTTCGCCCAGTATGCACGACTCGCATAACGGTTTGGGGTTGTTGTTGTGAAGATCTCGGCAATTTAACGTTAGGCAACTTTCGTGGAATGACCTCACGCATTGGGAGCATCTCAACAGAACCTCCTCGCCTGAATCAAAAAGCAAGCTTAATATGACTATGGAAGAGTATTGTCAAGAACAAATTATTAAAGAGGTACCGCACCGGATATATCAATCATCTCACGCATTGTTGGTTATAAATACAAAAGAGTAAAGCAAAAGAACAAAGGTAGCTTGAGTGGTTTAATGCTTTTCATAGCAGTAAAGTTCGAGTAGCAAAAGAGCGATAAGCTTCCAGAGCAAAAACATATGGCAAAGCAGAAGACGGGACACATATCACCTAGGCAGCGTCATTCCTTCAATTTAGTCCAAACTCGATAAGACTTCCAATTCTCAGAAATCTTGGGGCACCAAAAATTGTGATGGAAGTTCAATGTATGAGGTTGAAGAAATCAAGCCACAAAGCCCTGATTTTGCGGGTTGAGCAATTGAAGAGCGGAACACGTTACCACATAACAGAAAGAATCAAGTCTTCCACCTGCATTTTCACATTCACAGCAGAACGGCAGATGCGAGCGTTTGTTCTCCACTAGCGGAATGGACTCGAAGTCGCAGTGGGAGTGGCAACGAGTAAACGTTTGCTTGACCTGGAAAAATTCGTTGTTGAAAAGTACCATTATAGAATGAGATGTCTGACAATCCCTAGCTGGAGCCAAAAAATGATACCTACGACACAAAACAACACAATGTAGCTTTTTAAAGTGATCGAATCGATTGAAAACTGATAGCGCGTTTTTCACGGCCAGCAGAAGCTCACAAGACGCAATGCGTTAAGATCAAATTCCAAAATAATGCAGACGAGACGAACAACATTTCATTGGCAACAGCTTACCCTCGTACACCGCGAATAGAAAGTTAGGAAATTTTGCGTGAGCCCCTTAATTATGCTCAAATTGGTACATATCCTATGAAACACTGCCAAAGCCGTCACAAAGTGATGAATTCAAAGGGCGCCTGACAGTACGAAGATAAGCCATGGAACAGAAACAGTGGGCAGTCCGTCTGTAGATTTTTTGATAATATAAAGTACCTAAAGTATCAACTCACTTCCACTTCGGACCCTTCCTTTGTTCTAGCTGGTACTAAATCCTCATAAAACTCAAATCCAGCAGGAGAGCACTGCTCATGGAAGCCTCGAAAACACGAGTCGCATTCTATTACCTTGCCTAAACTTGGATAAATAACTGCATTTACTGAAATCCTATGAGAAGTTTAAGTTTTTTTGCAAGCAGCTATAAAAACTATTTTGAGCACGCTAGTTAATAAAGATAAACAGAAAATGGGTAAGTTGTGAATATAATTAACGAGTTACGCATCGTCGACTTCAAACGTAGGGTCCACTGAACAGCTCAAAATCAGCAATATAATTATAACTGCAAAAAATTGTGGGTAGGCGTACCTCGGACTGCCGTTGTTTTCCAACGCTCCAGGTAACAAGTAGAACAAAAATGCAATGGACATATCGTTTCATCGACGATTTTTCGAAGGCAGTCGACACTGTACTCCGCAGCGTTGTATGCCTTGAACACTCAAATACACAGTGCTGTAAAAAAAAAGAGAGAAAGAAATAACTAAAAGAGAAATTCCAAATTGCTTGGCTCAAATGCAGGACCAAATGCATTCTGGGTATACTGGAGTCCTGATTTCAGTAATATAAGTCATCTTGTTTTGAAACTACTATCTTTATTACAGAAAAGGACTGACTCTTCCTTTCGGCAAGACAGATTCTACTCCAACAGAGCTACTCGAGTAGGAAAAAATTAGACAAAAGTCATCATGTTGATCAATTTGAAACAAAAGCACTAAACAATGATACAAATCGAACGCATGTAACGCCGAACCTACGTGAAAACATTTTGAAAAACCCTTCCACTCTTGACATTGGAATGTGAACATTATAATAACGTCAGCAAAATTCCATAAATTTTGAAGAAGATTCTCTAGGATGAGCTCACCTCAATGCACTTTTCGTGGAACTTCGTGGTACAAAAACTGCTCGAGGAATATTTCTTCCCACAGTTAGTAAGATCTCCACCTTTGCCACAGACAAAACATTCATCTCAAAGTAAAAACTTCACTTCATCGTTTATGCAAGTTCGTTTTCAGTGGAACTCAAGAAAGAGATACCTGGGATGGAGTAAGTTCCTACTCTGCCGACCTTTCTGCTTCTTATGGCGTAGATGTCTAGAACAATGCAATTTATTGAGGTTGGCTGCCTTGGAAATAAGCGTGAGGAAGTTACCTCGCTTGGATTTTACGCAAGATGGTGACTTGGGCAAAGAGTTATCACCATGAGATCTATCCACGGATGGTGAGCTGAAAAAATATGACGCTACCAGGTTTCGTTGAATGGATTCTGCGCGATAGGAAATATCACTCCAAATACTCTTTTTCTGGAACTATCTTTGTTTAAGAGAAACTTTGCTTCTTGCTCATACGGACCTAACCGTTGAGTTGAACAAAGGCACTTCCAAAAAAAGAGCCGGAATAATAGTTTTTCTTAGAAAAAAAAAACAGTTCTATCAACTCTGCATATAAAAGGTAATCAAAAAAAAGTTTATAAAATTAAACAAAAAACACAAAAAACTACTTCAAGGCAGATCTTCACTAGTTTACCTGAGTATTTCATTACACACACTAGAAACTGATGGTCCTTCCCCATGAGCCAATACGGTCTGCTTATCTTCATCGCTGTCATCAGACACTAGCGGTCCCGTTGGAATTTCCTCAGAAGCGGGAACCTCAATCAACCCATTGGTCTGAGTGAGCGACGGAGCTTCACCATTTCGCATCACACCAGTCGACTGTGAACTTTCTGAAATTCATGTTATTCGCCGCAACAACAGCAATGAAAATAGTCTAACCACTTCATGGATCATTCTGAAACGATAGCAAAAGAAACACGAACCGTAGAAGAAGTAAATTCAGCATATTAAGTTTAGCAAAAAGATTCTATCGTATGTTTGTGACACAGCATACGAGTGGAAGAAATCTAGGAGATGACTCAAAGTGTATAAGGAGAAGAATTTTCAAAGGAACTGTCTTTCAAAGGACTTGTGTTGATGGTTGAATTCACGATATATAAATTGAAGGACAAAAAAGCAAGGGGTCCAAGAATCTTCGCTAAATGCGCACCCTATATTTCTTACACCTTCACCCCCTCCCCTTTAAGAAAAAAAAGTTCTACCAAAATCAGTCTTGCACCTAAAAACTGCTGAGAAATCATTTGAAACATTAAAGTGTTTGTTTGAAGCATGATGTATAATTTGCAAAAATACACGCTTACTTGATGCTGGGGCGGTGTGATCATGCATCGTTGATAAACCATCGTCCGGTAGATTGAAAATATCTTTGACCAATTTTACAATAGTTTCAGAAGCCGCCTTGTCCAAAAATCGAGTTGTCTAGATAGCCAAGCATCATGTTTGGTTCAGAGTTCACATTTCATTTGATTTCAAGAGCAATATCCATAAGTAGCAAGGGAATGCTCTTAAGAAATTCAGGATTGTTCTCTAGAGATCGACTAAACGTTCTGGCTCAAAAAGCTCTCCTCCAACCGTAAGTAGAGTAATTGGACGACGCTTGTTTCAGATTATTAACAGCCACTAGGCGTGTATCTAGTTTTGGTGCACTTTAGTGAAAGACGTCAAATTAGAGTAACTTTCTTGATCGGTGACCAGTCCCTTTTCGGTGCACTTTTGCATTCTCCTTTCGAAACGTAGTAGCACTTGAACTTGCATATGCCTTAATGCCCGTATAATACACTGTTCAATCCTTTTAAACCTTTAAAAAGTGCATGACGCCAAGTAGCTGACTATGCAGGTAAGTTACTTGACGATTGCTGAGCCTCAACGCAGATTTTGATCCAATTTTGCGCGTGGAAGAGCACCACCTCACCTCGCTGACCCAAATACACATTCAATCATTAAGTAGGAGATAGCACTCCCTAGTTCACGTTTGTAGTATATGTGTGATGAAGCATACCTCTGTGAAATTTGCCAAAAAGTCGAGATAAGGGATTTGCCCCCGCATTCCGCCACAGAGAACCGCGATCATCTCACGAAAAGCGTCCAGCGTTGGTCCTGTAACGAAACCTTGCAAACCGTACACAGTCCTGATACTCGCTTTAGAATTCATAGCTATATGAAAGTATGGCGGACGGCTCCACGAAGCGGCACAAGACCGTCCTGAACCTCGTAGACGTAGACATTCCTTATCCTTACCGATCATCAACTGGAAGTGAAGGTGAATGGTACGACTATAGTCGCGCTGAGGAAACCCAAAATCCCAATGGAATTTTGAGTATACGGGGGCAAGGAACACTATTATTGTGGCAAACAGTACACTGTTACCAAGTACCTGCACAGCACCCACAAAGTTACATACACGTTTGAACCGTACGTGCTCAAACATAACAGCCCCACAAACCAAATTTTTCATAAACAGACTTATACAGGGTGATGTCGAGAAAAAACCATACAATAGGCATTTTTACTATGTCTCTCCTCCATAACAAAGAAACAATCAGATTTAAATAGTTAAAGATGGACGCATACAACGTAAGACATCAATTACCTTTTGTTCGTTTTTGAGGGACTCCCATACGGAACAGCATATCGAGAGCAACGTCGAGTTCCATCGAACCATCGCCATTACTACAACTCGATTCCAGAACGGATCGACTCTGCAGTTGAAATGAAGGTCTCCAAATGGAAACATTAAAGCTACTGGCGTGATCTATTACCTCTTCATTAGTTATCGCTAACCAGTTTATCATCAACGTGAAATCATTGCTTAAATCGGATTTAAAGCCATCAATAAGGATTTCTGGGCACTGAAATCACACCATAACTCATGAATATCATTATGTAAAAAGAAAAAAAGGAATAGAAATAACCTACGGTCTTCCTAGCGATACAGTGCGCCCATGTTTTATAGGTTTCTAATCTTAGCTTAAAATGTTCGTGAATTTCCAAATCAATTGGTTCATCTGCCACTTGAATATTCGAAATATGGCTAAAATTCCTCTTTCTTCATGTGGTAACTTGAATTTATTAAAAAAAACAATGACAAACTGACTTTGGTGTTAGTCCATTAGACGCTTTTTGAGGTTTTTGATGCTTCGCTTTGCTTGGCAAACCGATGGCATCACCCTTCATTACTGAAAAAGATTTTAAAAACTTTTTTTCCAATCGAAAATTTGTTCAAAAGCGGAACCACGAAGAATATTCACTTCAACTAGGAAGATAATGTAAAATGGCTGAAATTTGGGGTAATGACCACTGAATGAGCGAATAAATGAAGATCGATCCTCATGGAGGACCGACAAGAGCCACGCTGGCAAAAGTCGACCTCGACTGGCAAAAAAACTTCCAAGGTAAAGGTAGGTTTCCTTAGAAAGTCTCATAAAACGGTTTTTGCTTTTCGTAAACTTTTGAATGTATCAGAATAGCCAATGGAAATGATTCATTCTATTCTCCCCAGTTTGCTTCTTTAAACTTAACTTAAATTTTCTAACAAAGGACTTGGGGGTTTGTAAATTTCACAATACTAAAAACCTTCTAGCAGCCTCAGACAGTTTCCCATATAAGACTAAGTATTTGAAAGCTTTGGGAATGATCTGGAACCATAATTTCAGAACCAAACGAATATTTTACTGATAAGGATAACATTAGAGTGAGATTCAGCACATTCACTTGTACACTGCAGAGCATTAAATGAGAAACAAAGAACAAACAAAGGACAACAAACATGAAAACACTAAAAAACAACAAAGCTGAAAAGAAAAGGCGCACGATCGCTAAATTACCCACAAATAACATGACTGTGAGCAAAACAAATCATTTGAAAAATAAATGTTCAAGAAGCTAAAAAATGACTTACAACTTCCCATTGTAACTGAATTTGATGGAAAACCAACCGAAATGAGGGCGAACGAGACGCCAAGTCAAATCTCCCGCCAAGACGCCGTCCTCGCGCAAACGGCGATTAATCATATTCCTACCCCAAACAGGGCAGTTGTGCACCCTCAGACGGTGGGACTCTCAAAAATCAGAGGGGTTAACCTGCTCTGCTTCTCCTTTACTAAACAGCATTTACTGTCGTTTAGGTTTTTAACAGCTTTGTAAAGCAATGCCGTAGTGTACGTGCTCCAGCGGAAAGGTGGGCTAAACGAAGAGCAGGGGAAGACAGAACAATCGTTGGTGATTGTCGATGTTAAAATTCCCCTTTCTAAAATCTACCCCACCAGAAGAATGTTTGAGCGGCCATGCAAACAGCCCTGTCCAGCTGAAGATGAGAGAACATGGTCTGCGATGGTACGGGCAGGTACTGCGAGGGGCACAGAACCATCTGATAAGGGAGGCCATGGAATTCGAGGCTCAGATTAAGCAACCACGAGGAGCTCCAAAGAAGAGGTGACGGGACGTGATTAAGAAGGAACCTGCCGAAACCGAAGTAACGGCAAAGCATAGAAACAGCTAAAGACAACATCCAAGGACAGCGGACCTTAAACGACGGGGGATTGGGGGAACGAGAGGAAGGAGAGTTAGAACATTCATGAGGTCCGTGAAAACTTGACGAGCTTGAATACAGATTTTCCACGCTTCACCGTGCCTACCGCCATCTGATGCTGTCAACGGGCAGAGACGGGAGTTTGGAGCGGGGCTTGAGGAAGTGTGGAGATGGGATGAATGAAGAAGGGGATAATTGAGAGGATTTAGAGCAGAGTTGAGGGATTAGGGTGAAGTCAGGGGTGGTGTAATGCCAGTAGCTCTTTTCGGAACGAAAGTTATGCCCACGAAAAGTGGTAGGGTGGAACGGGGATGAAATGTGATGAAGTATGTTTGTACACGTTTGTGGCACCTCGAGGAGCTATTCGGATATCCCTCCGGGCTCAAAACGGCAGTGTAGACTGGTGAGTGAGATGTTATTCAATTTGACAGTTATTGTTTTCCCTTGGGCACATGGAGAGCGCTTCCATACAAAAGCCATTTTTCAGTAGGGTGAGGAATCTAGGGCTGTGGGTAAGAGTGGCGGTGTCATCTTGAGAAAGTAAAATGACAATGGGTAAATGCCATAGGAGAAAAAGAGATTAGTAGATGTTACGTGTATGGGAATGTATCGCCATTTATGCCCTTCCGACCCTGTCGGGCCCTGTCGGCCCTCCTTTGGCCTCGGTTGAGTAGTAGCGTACGGATCCTTCCTTCACTTACACCATCCCACTTCTGCTAATGTAGTGCCATAATTATGTCAAAAAATACCTTCTTCCTTTTTTTGGAGACATTACCTTCATCATTAGTATACCGTCCAGAGCGTTAGCGCTTGTACTACAGGAGACGTGCTAATGTTTGGAACTTAGCTAAAGCTTCACGAACTTCCCCTAAAATTCGAATATTGTGGCTTTCTTACCTATTACTCAACTCTATCTGATGACTAGATCACGTTTTTCAAGTGTTCCTTCTTAGAATTGTATAGATTGCCATACTGTCCGGATACTTGAAGGCTAAACGTTGCTTTCACCCAACTTTCACTGCTTCAGTATAAACCCAAGACGCACACCGCTTTGTACCATTGTGGTAATGAGGTCTACCCTAACTCTATGTTGCTCTCTATGCTCTGCAACTTCGAATGCGGAGTACTCAACGAATCCCTCTTTCCAGGATGGCTTTCTTACTAATTGTTCTTCCATATTCACTGTGTTCTGCAGTGCCTTGGGATAGAAGAAGTACTTTTCAAGCTTTGATTTACCTATGGTTTATGGAGTCGGCTAATGCGTCAGGCAAAGAAGAGTAGCAGCGAGGTTTTGCTGATCTTTCGATGATACTTTTCTCCTTTTTCGGTTCGGTATCACAAAATTTCTGTCGACGAAAAATGCTAAACCGTAAGCATATTGTCAAGTGTTTCCAATCTCCTATTGCACAACTTCGGGGAACACCGTTTTGGGGTTGTTTTTTTTAAACAATTCATCTACATCAAAACGACTGTCGACCTTTACTTTCATATCTTTCCATTACAAATGTCGCATAACGTTTTCAAAGGAAGCACTGAGAGTTTTCATGGCGGTATCGTACCTACCTTTCACTTCGATAGTGACCTTCTTTTATAGCGGTGAGATTCTGGTCGTGAGGTTGTTTGTAGAACTCACGAAGCATTCTCACATACAGAATAGGAATATACAGGTTACCTACTGCTTAGGTAACCAGTTTTGAACCATGTCAAGGAGCTTCTTCAAATGGTGGTAGAACATGACGGTCGTCTACTATTCACGTCATATTTGTATACAATACATAATGGTTTACATAGTTACAACAGCACTTCAATGAGTCTCGCAATAATGTGTATAGCACGACAGGATTGGACCTTCTTAGGAACCGCTAAAAACATGCTAATCTTTAGAGTGGAGATTGAGGGATCAATGTAGTCGTCCTGTCTTAGACGGTAGTCAATTAGGTAGGAGGACAATTGCGTTGGAAAAACTGTGGTAGAAGTATGGAAAATCTTTTCCACTGCCTTTGGATGCAGTAGGTGTCCTTTCCAGGCGTCGAAGAAAAATGATTCTGGTCATGTCCATGGTGATGCTTGTGATGCTTGGGTGAGGGGGAGTCAAAGATGCTTTTCTCAGCCTGAGCAGCTTCAGCAAGTATTGCTGCTTTTCACCCTTTCAAATCTTCCTTTATCTCTTCTCTTCATAGCTACATAAGTTCTGATCATAGGAGGCAAATGACTGTCGCTACCGTGACTTCACGCTGGCATGTCTGATTGCCTGATCCTATATCAGCCATAAAGACATTTTTTCGTGATGTCCAAAAACATGTTTTCTAGGCTTAATGATCAGAGTCTAAGCTCTGTGCTTAACAAATCTGTAAGGAATGCTTGTGTGTAATCCTAGGAGAGTGGAGGGATGGTTCATCCATTACTGAATTGCTGGTCCTTAAACCCACGAATCTTTTCTACTCCAGGTTAGACGGATTCCCTTTTCGTCGGAGCACGGAATATCTGCTTGTCATTGGTTGACAAGCTTGAAATTTGTGAACCTGTGACTATTTGATTCTGCTTGAGTTTGAAGGTTGTTGAAGAGGAGATAGTGAGAAAAGGAGGATGCCATTTTCTTCACGTTTCAGGTTCATGTGGAGCGTGAAGGCGTTGAAATTAGTTGCCTTGTACGACTCACAATGAACCTCGGCATAGTTCCAATACAGCTTTATTCTATTAAACAGGACACGAGGTTGAGTAATACAAATAAGTCGGCTGACGTTTTGGCGATTTTCGCCTTCTTCGGAGCCTAAAAAGGTGGAAACCAAATTATGATTTATTCG
>UZAF01018536.1:4123-19188 GCA_900617895.1 Haemonchus placei | reverse complement strand
TACAGGCGTTGAACAAGAGAAATGGCATCGCGAACCTCTGTCAAACATGAGCAGGGAGTGGCTGACTCCAATAATTGCAAATACGGCGATTTCAGCGAACATTTCCAGCTAACTCATGGAGGAAACATTGGCATAGGATAGCCGCAAGATGATTCGGACGGTGTCTAGTCCAATGGGCAACGGAATATGACTGGAACGAGAAATTGTGTTTTAATATCGATTTACCCCTGATTACCAGTCGAGAAACATCAGTGTACAGTGAAAACAAATTGGGTGATACTACCACTTAGAGTAAGTTATGAGACAGGAAATAGGGGCAAGAACTGAATGGATCCATGACCAGGTTTGGGCATTCAAAGACCGCACCCTGGCCAGATGGACGCTGTCCAGACCACGCCCACGGTAGAAGACTCAATCGTGGATGATGACGAAAACCATCAATTCACCTAACGGCTCTGACGTCAATAGCTAAAAGCGGGCCCGATTTAGGCCAAAACATACTGCACTTACTGGATAAGGCAAGTGCATGGCACTTTGAGCAGTAAAACAACGCATTACTTCGAGCCTGCAACGGTAACGTCATGCTGAAACCAAATACCTTCTTATCAGTAGTGATTGGAACGAACGAGCGAGTTGACACATCGGCGATTTCCGTACGATTTATGGCAACTGATTTAAGTGACCATGGAATAGTAAGGTCCTGAATATCGCGTTGGCGTCGAAAAGGATGATTGCATTTACAGTTTTCCAAATTTGCTATGATTTTGAAATTTTTTTCAATGTGATTGAATTCAGAAAGTCCCGAAAAAGACGGCCCATTTGGTATAAGGGAGTGAAAAGAATTAATTCAATTTTTTCTTTGGTAAACCTTCATGTCGCCGTATTCAGGTGGCTCCGGCAACATCCAGTGGTTCTCGCTCTCCCGTGGAAGCCGTCTGTTCGTAGGGCTGAACGATCGAATGCCATTGATGTACTGTGCTCAGGCGTTTTGGGTGATGAGGTTTGTCAGAAGTTTCGATTTAGTTGGTTTCTGGGCTTTTAGCTGTGCGTACTATTGAGCCTGTTTGCCGTTCAGGTCCAGGAGTACTTGTGTTGGTGTTATCCAAGCTTAGGGTGTGTACCGAAAGAAATAAGAGAGAGAGAGAAAGAACTATAACCAAGGGCGAAGAGGTTCTGAAACTGAAATTCGGGGTGATCTCTTCTGAAAGGAAAGAGGTGAAATCGCTCATGTGCAACTCATTTCATAAGAAGATAGTCGGTTGAAGAAAATCTTGCAGGCTCATTCTCCCTGGCTAAAGAGAAAACAGAAAATTACTATTTGGCACGTGCCACCACATATGCATGTAGTCGAATGGTCAGCAGGCTGCTTCCATATCAATTTGCGGTTAAAAGGAAATTATTCCACCGGTCGAAGTCTCAACCAGTCAAAAGTTGAGCTCGCACCGATTATCGCCCAAACTTGACTCCGCTTCGACCGGTCATAGTGGTCAATCAAAACAAGAGGCCAGACAAAGAGTTCATAACTTCTCAGTAAACTATGTATATCCTGCGGTGACGTGGTCGTAACCTTGCTTGTTCAAATTTGACTAGGAGTTTGATGGTGGGATCTATTTCTCAGACGCATGTGAGCGAATCTGCTTTTTACCGTTCGCTGAAGCTATTACGTTTAGCGAATGGAATAATTCCAGTTAAGGTTCAGTCGCTCCAACAGAATCTAGTAATGTACCTTGATTTGTAGTTCTCATATTGTGTATGATTTCGCTATTTAGGCTTGTTACTAAAGCACAAGAAGGGGGAAGCGGGATCGGTTTTTCCCCTTCATTGCTGACTTGAGTAGCCCTGAAGGTCCCTTATTTCCCAAATTATTATAGATTTTCGAGGCATCCGCAGATTATAGCCTATAAATAGACAACTTATAGAATACATTTATTCAGAAAGATGCAGCTATTGGCCAATAATCTTAGCCNTCTTGAGGAACCTCCCTGTTCTCTCATCTCTTGCAAAGCCCATTGTTCGAAATCAAGCCTTTTGCAGGGTTCTGGTTCATGCGAGTGCTGTAGTGTTTGTTGCTTGGATTCTAAAGTGACATTAGAACTGTTTGAAAAAAAGCAGGCAGCTCTTGCATACCTATCGCGAATCTAATTTACTAGTTGCTTCCCTGTAAATATACTCAAAAAGGTTTTCGAAATATTTCAATGCATTTGATAACGATCTCTTGAGAGAGGCTTACTTCACGGCATCATAGATAATTTTCTTGGCCGACTCATTCAGTCCTCCTGTCGTGCTGGAACTGTAGGAATTTATGCACCTGAACTTAAAGAATGGCATGGCCCAAATTTGGTATTTTCTTTATTTATTGGTCTCAGCATTCTTCCCCTTTGTCGTTGTTTATTGTTTGCTTTGCCATAGAGAGACGACGGTCTGTTGCTGGCAACTTGTACATAGAACAGTCAAATCCCTGCAGCCGTCTGGGTAGGATGTCTTGCCATGTTTTAGCTGGAAGCCCAATCAACAATAAATAGCAGCATACCTTGAGAAGCGCCTTGCGATAATGAATGGTAAAGAAGAGAGCACATAAGTGGGAATTATCATGGTGGTCAACAATTGAGAAAAAATGGGAGCATTTACTGACTCGTTCCGCTTTTTTTTTATCATGCTGTACAATGTTACCTCACCATGCCACCAGGCCCATGTTCTAACTGTTAGGTTCTCGTTCAAAGCAGCTGGAATTAACACAACTGGTAGTGCCGGGCTATTTACAGAAAGTATGGTAGAGGTAATAATTCTGTAGCATACTATGTAGGCTATATCATGTCGCTGACCTAGTTCGGTGATGGGGGTTACGGCGTGCTTATGTCATGGTATCGTAAAAAAAAAACCTAGTTGGAAATGCTACTTTCTTTCGGTCTCCTGATCATATGTAGGTTGAAATTGGTTAGGTAGTGATGACAACGCGTCGTAGAGTCGAGCCGTCTTCCACTTCTGCCTGTGGGAATGTCTAAAGACCAGTCCCATTGGCTGATACCGGAGCAGTAGTTCTGGCTAACCGTGCGCGAAGTATAATGTGACCCTCGGCTCATTCCATGCAAGTGAGCTATTCAAGTAGAAGCATAATCTTCTCGAATAAATGAATGAGAATTTTACTTATAGGTGAGCATGGACCAATGGCAGCAATATTTCACGGAGCCTGTCAACCCTCTGACTCCGGTACGTTTTCTGCCCTCATCGCTATTCTGAGCATTTGTATGATGTTGATTTTTGATGCTCGACCCGTCCAGCCCCAGCTAAATACGGCTGCTCTAATCTGGTTGCACATCATTGAGCGTTACTGGGACACGTCGTCTGAGTTCATCCATCATGAGTGGGAGCTCTCTTTGACGTTTAAAAACATCGATGACGCAAATAGAGTCGGAACTTGAGCTGCTATGAATGATTGCTCATCTGATTCAAGTGCAGGAATGGGAAGCAAAATGTGTCATCTTCTAGGAAGATCGGACAGAGTGGATGGCGAAGCAAACGGGGGTGGTCATGAGCTCAGATGCATTCCTTCCATTCAGAGATAACATCGACTGTGCCAAGCAGGTAGGATTTTGGCGTATTCACGAGTTGCCCAACTATTTGAGAGAATTTTAGTATGGAGTAACGTATGTTGCTCATCCGGGAGGCTCTGTGCGGGACGAGGACATTGTCGAAGCCTGCGATGAATATGGCATTACCCTCATCCACACGGGTCTTCGGCTGTTCCACCACTGATCTGCTTCTCTCGAGTCTATTCCAAGGTGCTTGGGAGATTGTCTGGGATCTATAGATATAAGGCTGTAGCGATTTGAGCTACACGGTGTACGTGTGAGTTTTCGATTTTAGCGGGAATACTTTTATTGTTAACATTCGACATGTTCACTTGATTTTATTCATATAGGCATTGTAGATGAGTTCAGATATCAGCTATGTTTTGAATAAACATTTTTAATATAACACCTTGATGGAAATCTCGAAGTGTTTTTGCTTTGAATAAGAGCAATCAATCTGTCGTCAAGATCCAGTACGTCTTTGATGCTCTCCCAAAGGCACAGCTCTCGACAATTTTGGTGTATTTAGTTTAAGTCGAATAACGAAAGTGATACTCTAGAATAGTGCAAAAGTGGCCGAGAAAATGCAAAAAACTGCATGTTTAGTGTAGTAGAAGACTTCAAAAAAGGGTAAAATTAGAGTCGGACGAAGATGTGCAGAAGTTGCATGGAAGGGGCATTAGGACGAGCTGTTCAAGTGGGTGGACCATTTTATACAGCTGGCTGCAGTGGAGATAGGCAGTAGGGTCGGTTTTGTGTAGTCGATTCGCCGCACGCGGCTGTCGCGAACCATTTGCTTCACCGTTATTACAGCTCTAACATTCTTTATACAGCTAAATCGATATGCGATCATTATTTTAGCCATGATTCTACTGTTAGTTCCTTTGTTCCTGCCTTTCTTAACTGCTGCTGCATTTCTTCGTGCGCGAAGTCCCTTTCTCCGCGGCGCGACAATTTCGATCCTAATGCGCACACCCCTAGCTGCAGTGAGCTGCCTGCATGCAATATGTGAGTTCATCATATGGGTAAATCTCAGAAACAATTTCTAAGGTGAACTGGACCTTTGAGTATGTTTTAATATATTGACTTCGAGGTATCATTCAATAGAACGAAGATATACTACTTTCGAACAGTTCCAGAGGACTGGTTCCATGTGGACATTGATTTGCTCCACAATCCGCATGCATTTGGTGATTTCTAAGATGCCGGGACTTTGAGAAGTAAGGTTAGCAATGTGGTGAACATCGTGCAAATGTTGTCTCACACAGGCAGTTTTGTGAAGGAAAATGAGGTCTACCTATTGTGTATTCACTGTTTTTGACTTCAATTTTTTCTTCGACGTAGGCAGGATTTTCGGGCTTAGCATACCACCACTCCCACTTTCTCAAGAGGCAATGACGCTGTTAGACACTGCTCCACGAGTATGCAGGCTACTAGGAACATCACAGCTTGATCTAAATCAATGACTTAGAAGCAACAGGCCATAAGAACATTTTAAGCAAAGCGGATTGGTTCGTGGGTNCCCCCCCCCCCCCCCCAGCAAACTTGACATTTCCCTTCTGTCGACAGAGCCACTTCCTTGGCTTATTTAGCGAAACCGTATCGGGGTTGGGTTTCCTTAAATATTTCAAGTATACGAGGACGCGTTCCCCGTGAAAGACGCGATTTCCTTTGTAAACTCACTGAGACCTTTTGTGACCCAAACCCACTACACTATTTTTAGTAGGTCTTTGTGGAGACAAGGAGATGGACATCCAACTCCCCAATTCAAGCACAAAGCCATGGTGCTCAAGAGGACTATCAGGTGTTAATCCAATTTTAGATAGTGAAGTTTACAGGCTCTTGTTTTACGATCTTTACGATCGTCCTATCACGGCTGAACTTTGTGAATGGCAATGAGCGAAGTTATGAAATTTCCTTTTGACAACACTTTATGCAAAAAAAAGATGGATNAAACTTGACATTTCCCTTCTGTCGACAGAGCCACTTCCTTGGCTTATTTAGCGAAACCGTATCGGGGTTGGGTTTCCTTAAATATTTCAAGTATACGAGGACGCGTTCCCCGTGAAAGACGCGATTTCCTTTGTAAACTCACTGAGACCTTTTGTGACCCAAACCCACTACACTATTTTTAGTAGGTCTTTGTGGAGACAAGGAGATGGACATCCAACTCCCCAATTCAAGCACAAAGCCATGGTGCTCAAGAGGACTATCAGGTGTTAATCCAATTTTAGATAGTGAAGTTTACAGGCTCTTGTTTTACGATCTTTACGATCGTCCTATCACGGCTGAACTTTGTGAATGGCAATGAGCGAAGACATTGAAACTTCCTTTTGACAACACTTTATGCAAAAAAAAGATGGATTGTTATGAAAATCAAATCGCACTGCTGTCACGGTGATTAACGATGGGAGCCTGAATGTGGCTGAATGACAATCGAATACTGTGCCTTTTGCGTATGAACTCGACTTCTTGCGGAGATTCGTCTTTTTTCTGCAACTCAGAGCGAATTAATGCGATCATTAGCCAATGCGCAAATTTGAGATCTCGAGACTGCCCTGTTTACGAAAGCCAGGCATTAATGACTCTGACATTGCGACTAATCGTGCAGTTTAAAGATACACTTCACGATTAAAATGGTCCCTGAGATTTCTTCGTAGCATTACTTCGGAGCTCCCTTACCATACCTGCCCCCTACCCCCGTTGGGATGTGAAATCAAATTTCCCGAGCACCACACTGTTCGCATTAGGCAACGTTAGTGAAAAGTCAATCAGCTGATCGTCGGCGTAAGTTGGTTCACTTTGGACCATTCCTCACTCCACTGCTGCTCCTTGTGAATAATATTGTTGAATACCTGTTCTGTTAGAGTAGCAGTAAATAAGAGAGCGGAGCAGAATGAAACCACCTATGTCAGCGTCGTCAGCTGGTTGGAAAACATTTTTGAACATTTTTGCCTTACTTTAGTTAGCTGTACCCAAAGACACCAAATACCCCTTCTATGCAAGTTTTTTGTTACATTCCCCGACCGGTTTTGGACCGTTAATTCTAATAATTGTTGAAAACTGGTGGGTTATCGTGAACTGTGCTTTTCTACTGCTAGAAGTGATTGCGACGTAGTGCAGATATGTCTGGCACTGGCCATAACTATAGAACACCTTTTACATTCAATACAGTAAACAGAAGAGCTAACTGAACATCTTCCGTCACCGGATCGTGCAGAAACTCTATCAGACTGGAGATGACAAGGAGTGACTTTCTGATTGAAATCCAGAATTCATTAGGCAAAACTTTCCTGCAACCGCTTCAAGGAGATGCTCTGATCGTATTCGGGAAGCTTCCTTAGCCAATCCCTTGCTCGTAATCTGCGCCCTCTTCACATCGCTGAGAAATCGGTCATCAGCAACTGCAGCTGGCCATCCGAACGAGGACCATCATTGAGCGTGGTGTCTTCAGAATAGAAACGAGCAAACTATTGACTCTCGGGACTTATAAGAATATTACTGGTTGTAATTCTGAAATTTCTGGAATGTGGCGATGGTCTGAGAACGGCAAAGGTTTCAACAGAGAAACGACAGTTCAGATTAATTCTGCTCAAAGGCTTTCGCATCAACCTGGTTTTATGAAAGGATTTCCACGCATCCCTCATTACAAGTGAAGTCCCGAAAGATTGTAGTCATACAGCCCTGGTTGTCGAGAATCACGGCTTTTCATTGTTTTGTGTAATCATTGAAGAAAACAATGCTCTCATCATCTTCCCAAACAAACATTTAATTTCTCTCTGGATCCTGGGAAAGCTGATAGCAGGAAAAAAGGAGATCAAAAGTATAGCCATGAGGTGAGTCGGTTTCGTATAGATTTGAACCTTTGGAAAGGTGCACTAACGTCAGATTTGAGTCGTACAACAAATGCTCGACGAGATTTGTCACTGCGAAGCGGTCGTGAGTAACTGTATATAGCCATTGTACGCTCGGCATTTGTCAATGATTGCTCCAACATGAGAATCACCTGCGCCCACTGGAACATGTGCGAATTTACTTTCATCGAATTAACAAATCAAAAAAAGCAAAAAAAATCAATCTGAAGTTTGATCTTCGTGGGAGTCCATGCCCGGAATAGGGTAGTATTTTGATAAGTTCTCACAATCAGGTTCCTCCTTCATCATAACCAGTTGAGCTGGGCACTGCTGCGAGAGTTTCGTCCCGCTTGAAGGAATGTAGCAGAATATAGCAGCGAGTCAGAAATGCAGGAACAAAAGAACTACCAGTAGAACCATGTCAAAAGTAATAATCGCATAGCGATTGAGCTGTATGAAGAACGCTAGAACTGGTATAATGAGGCAAATGTTCCGCGACAGCCGCGCGCGGCGGATCGGCTACACAGAACCGTTCCTGCTGCCGGTCCCCCAAAAATGCTTATACGAGAAGAACGCAGAAACATTCCCATGTACTGGAATTGGTTAGGGAGATCGGGAGACCCGCGGTAGGAACGATTTTGGGTAATCGATTTGCCGCACGCGGCTGTCGCGGACCACTCATTCGCTGTTATGACAGCTCTAGCGTTCTTCATACAGCTCAATCGATATGCGATCATTATTTTATNNNNGGATCGAGATAAACAGTATAAGTAGACTTTCTACCCATGTTAACAATGCGGCCACGTGACTTTTTGCGGACAGACACTCAGGCCGACATACAACCAGACGGGTGTGGGAACGTTCGCGCGCTTGTAGACGCGCGCAGCAGGTTGCGGGCGCAATTCGTGGCGATTTGGATGACTCTGGCAGCTATCTTGGGCCGCATGTTTGAAGTAGTAGATTAATCTGGAGGAGAATCACATAATCCCACTAATTTGCTCTACTTTAAAATTGTGCCTCAACGATAGGCGCTTAAGTCGTTCAAATCACCGCGAACTTCGACGCAAAATTTGCCGCTTGCGTCTCCAAGCGGGCAATGTTCCGTCTCCCCAAACGAACACTCAAAGTCAGCGCTTCATATATAGAGCGGTTATAAAATTTGGAGCTCAACAAAAATCATCCTTTGCTCGCATATGGAGGCTACGCCCGTACATAAACTTCTAGTTGCTTTACTTTCGGTCTGTCATCAAAGGAGTCTTTGATAATAATCGCGTTTGTTGAATGTCTCTTGGTTCCACTTTCATTTACAGTCGCATTCAAGGTTTTTCCTTTCTCGCTGCGCCGCTTCTGCTTCATTCTGCTACATTCCTTTGTGCGACGTCGCTCTTGCCGCGAAGCGGCTATTGCGATTCATCTGCGCTACACCCAGAAATAGTGAGTACCTGTCGTTTCCATTCCTTTTCTGTTTCGGCTATCTTCTCGTATGTTCTGGTCATCATAGCTATCAGCAAGTTCAGTAACATCAAAGTCACCAGAAGCTCGTAAATAGAGAAAAATACCTGAATGCAGCGACTTGTGTAGCCTGAGAAGCTTGGAAATAGCAGATATGAGCAATGTGACTACACCTTGCCCTGAAGGGCCACACGGCTTTTGCAGTCATTGAGATTCTTGTAGAATGCGCCAAATTCGCCAACACTCATAATGATCATCCTCATCAAAGCTTCACGTGGCGAGTTCATTATATTTTCAAATCTGAAGGTGTAGAGTTGCTGGAGAATGGATGAACTATAAACGCTTCTCACTCTTAACTCTTCATTTTTAGTTTTTTCTGTCGCATCTCACTTCCTTGCTAACAGTGTCTTTAAAGGGGTTAGAAATTAGTTCGTATGGTTCCCTTGGGAGACTGAGAAGGACTGTGCATATCGTATTTACGGAAGCTGGTTTTGTTCCGTTCTGGATACATACGGTATCTACCTACATGATTAGTGTGGACGGGCATGGTGTTTGGGAGGGGTTACTGCGCATGCCCATAATGTCAGCCCATGTCGTGCCCATGATTTTTTCACTCTTCTGTTCTACATACAGTGAGAGCATTAATTTTTTAGAGGTATGAAAATTGGACAATGGGAATTGGTAGATGGGAGTTTCCTCCACATAATACTTAGAGGAATGCACGCTTTCTGGGAAACCTGTTGAGAAACTTGGGAATGGATATAACACACTTCCTTGCTATGTTGATACAATATAAAGTGTGAAGCTGCTTTATAATTTCATCTCCTTCTGTACTTCTAGCTTCATCTCTCTTGATGATGTCCCTGGACGGCTCGACCAGAACCGTCTTTGTACAAGACTCCTGAACCAATATGATCGCTGCTTCCCTCTTTAAGGGTTATATGCCTCCTCGAAAAGAAAAAGGGAACTGTGTATTCAACACATTCGCATACAGTCTCCTCGATGTTCGATTGGGGAAGGGAAGAGAGAGGCCACAGTCATTTCTTAGCACTTACAGACGAGATGCATCTACAGATCCTCCCCGAAAGGGCAAGATCAGTTTTCCTACGGGGATGCCCTGTCCTACGGTTGACCTGTTACTGAAAGCAGCGGTACTCTGCTTGGAAAGGAGAGAGACTCCCACAATAATGAACAACATGAAATAAGAGGCTCCCTCATAGACCTGCATTTTCACTGCATTTTTTATGATTACTATAATTATGCTATCGTGGGCACATATCTCGAGTTTATATTTTTTTCAGTCATTTCACAAGAGGTTGTAAACCCTAAAGATGCGTCTTCCGGAGCTCGTTAACCCGTAGTATGAAAAGACGGGTAACGGAACTTCTCCCCTATCGCGGCATTCTCCCTTGCGGCATGCGGCAAATGCCACTGCAATTACCGTACTCACCCCGCCTCCCGCCAATCGATAGGATGCGATATTTTTCCTTGACTGACTTGCTTTATCATTGGATTTTATCGTTTTTTCTTCTGTTTCTTTTTAGTTTTCATGTTTATTAGACTTGATTAATTAAAATGACTCCTCCTATATAAACCACGACCAAGATCGCATTGGAATTGAAAAGAGCGGCCAGCCAATTTAAATAATTAAAGGACTCCCTACCTCACAAATTGCGCGCTCCAATCTTCCATCGCAATCCTGCGATAGGCGGCGGGTGTGGCGTGTGCGACGCCGTGTTAGGGGAGAAGTTCCCGGATCCATGAAAAGACTCGTAAGCATTCGTGGAACTGTTCATGTTTCAGGCTCAGTGACTCCTTCCCTGCTCTCAATCTCATTGTTTCGTTGTCTTTTACCTATTTCTGTACAGCACAACTCCGCTTCTACGTGGGCTCCATAGCCTCCTCCTATCATGTACAATTTACTTCACGTCCATCTTTTCTCTCATTACCCAACAGTTACTTACTTTCCTCTGTAATCGTCGTCTGGATGCAAGCCATGTTCTTCTTGATAGTTCTTTTCAGCCATTTCGCAAGAATGGAATATCACATAGAACGCTGAAATAATGTTGTTTACGGAATCTTCAAAAAACAGTTTTCAGAAAACAACATTTACCTTGTGCAAATCCTAGTACGAATACTGAATAGATGAGAAGAAAACGCAGCATATNCTTCTTGATAGTTCTTTTCAGCCATTTCGCAAGAATGGAATATCACATAGAACGCTGAAATAATGTTGTTTACGATATTTTCAAAAAACTTCAAAAAACAGTTTTCAGAAAACAACATTTACCTTGTGCAAATCCTAGTACGAATACTGAATAGATGAGAAGAAAACGCAGCATATCGCGAACAATAATCTTGTAGACCATTAACACGAAAGGACCGACGAATTTCATGCCCCTATGCGGATGAACGATGAAAATGCAAGAGATCAAGCTTTTTCTGGATCATTACCGGCAATAGAAAAGGAAATGCATTGTGGTCATCAGAACGACGGTAATTGTCATAACATTTTCAAGTAGAAGCATCACTGGATGCAGAAAGCAGGCCGTACGAATGGGAACGATGAGTAGCAGAGTGAGCTGGGAAACCTTGTGCAGAACCTTTTCAGGAAAGGCGCTCTGAAAGGAAACAAGGTTCAACGAGGCTTCAAACAAGTAGGGCTTAGGGTTCACGGCTCAATAGGTGATCTCACCATGGCTAACCACCAACGCTTCATTCCAATCTGTTGCATGTCCACGATGTCTTTGGTTGTTCGAACTAGCACTGCCAGCAGAGTCAGGATCTCACAGCAGAAGCGAAGCTTAATTAACAGTCAATTCAAACACATTCATAAACTTCTGAAATTGGAGTCAAGGCTGAAAGGTTCAGACCATTTGTTTTTTGCCGCCATTGTAATTCCATAGGTGGCACTGTTTCTGCAGAGGCTCATTACGTCCACTCTCAAAATGTGACAAATGTTGCACTGTGATAATGACGTCGTTGAAGTCAGTCATGTTCAAAGGCAGACTATCTCCTTCTTCCTCGTACTACAAAATGGATGTGAAGAGCATTCGAAAATTTAATTTAAAGTGTACCATAAAATACAGGTGAAGCTGAAGAAAAAAAGTTTCATAAGTGAGTGTGAAAAACGACCCTTCATGGAACACCCTACGCCAGCATTATCATTTTGAATTTCGTAGCTCGGCTATTCGTTTTCATATTGGCTAAACAACAAATTGTGCAAGCCAGGGCACTTTCTTCGACGATAAAAAATGCAGCGCTATATAGGCCTAAATCCAACTTAAATGGCACGACTTATCCATGGTTCTAGAGGAGCTTCTAGAACTCGTTCCTTTTTCAGACCATGAAAACCCAGTCGGCCATGTGGTGGTCCCGGTGATATCCTGGAAAAAAACTACCCAGTTGGCGATGAAGTCATCTCTTAGTATTGCCCTTGGAAAAACCTTAGATGCTCAAAGGCACAATTCACGATAGAAATGGTTACTGAGATCTTCCCTTAGGAATACTAAGGGTAGTAAAAGGGTCCCTGTCGCTCCCAATTTCGACGTTAGGGCACGATTGTCGAGACGATACACATTGCAAATTTTCGCTCTAGGACCCAAACACAATCAGCTGGTCGCCGAGTAATGAGACGATGATTTCCTCCTATACTTTTGTTCTCTGTTATTCTTTTTGCTGTTGCGGTACCTTATTTAATACGCTACCGCAAGAGGTTGAAGAAGGTGGGCTATTTTTGCTGTTACTAGGGTTTTTTGTTAGCTTTGCTTAGGAGTGAATGGACTTTTGTCTTCCGTAGTCAGTTATTCGCTCGTCCAGTCCCCTTTCTAGCGATTTTTCAAAACCTTTTTTCACTATGGGAACACCGATTCACGCAAAATTTTCGCCTTCATCGCATTATTCTCCATTTTATCTGCCATTTTTGTCATAATCTGGATTACCCAAAATTATCATGAACCCTGCCTTTAAACAAGCTATAAGGAATGCTGTTACAGTGAAAAACAGCATGGAGAGTTCGCAATAGGCGCTCGAGACTTCTCTGAAAAACTAATTTTTTGCGATAGTTGTCGAAGGGCGTGTAAAACAAGGCCCTTCGACAACTATCGGAGGTTATTGGAAGTTATCAGTTTTACAGAATTAGGGATACAGTGCCAACTCCTATATCCTAATTAGGGGATGATTTTTCCAGATAGTCTACGTTTGATAAAATGCTCTCCTGGCTCCTGAGAAGGCCAAGATTCTCCACATCCCTGTGAAGCTCATTCTCATCCAGTATGGTTCTAGCAATGCAGGCTTTGCGAGAACGGGTGTCAATGGTCATCACGGTTCTTTTTCGGTAAGAGCTACAGTGTTAACAGTAAGGAACGGAAAGAGCTGGTTCTTGGTGAAGCAACCGTGAGGCTTTTGCTGAGCTGAGGAGGTTGTAGCTGTTGTAACCTATCATACATTTTCTAAATCGCGTGGGAAATATCGCGTGTTCAGAAATGTTTCGTTCCCGGACTAACTTTTGAGTGCAAATTGCATTCAAAAGCCCAATCCCTTGCTCAACAACATGAGCAACAGCCCTATTATAAGAGAAGGGTGATTTTCCCGACTTTCCGGCTGAATGTGCGGTGCGCATAATCATGAGAAGTCACGTCTATATGATTTCTGGGTCGCCAACCTATATGTTTGTCCAGTCTTTTCTTTCCAAGCAGTTCGTGATTCTGCCAAAACAGACGTCTGTCCTAATAGTCAGCATGTTGCTGTACATTTCGCCACTGATAATCTGCACTCAATTGTCCAAAGAGAAAAGGAAGATAAATACTCAAGTGCGGAATTGCTGGGCTCTTTCTATGTGGAGAGATGATTAATTCTGCTGAAAGATCGCTGATGCTCTAGAGACCGTTATTGTTGGAAAACAAACCGATTCCGTGACGTTGCGTGTCGCAAAGGCGATGTAAAATACCAGCAGAAACCATAAATAACCAAAAAGTGACTGAAACAACCTGAAATTACCATTTACTGGATATCTGTGTTGAAGCAGTAGAACCGTATAAGTGCTGCTCGAAATTAGTGATGGGTTACGCTACGAAGACCTACTTTCGAGAAGGCTGTGTAACCAAAATCGATGAAGTATTTCACCTTCGGTTAGGCATTTCTTCTACAATTGTGGATTCGTACTACTACTTGCCTGCTCACAGGTCAACTTATGCTCTCCAACATGCTACTTACGATTCCCGGTCTCCACTAGTTTTGAATATTTTCATAGGATAGTGGCGCTAACTCTTTAATTAGGCTTTTAAACCTGTCCTCAGCAAAGAATTACCTTCACGGAGAATTTCGAGAGAAAAGGACAAAAAATTGGGGTGGCAATCGATCCCATCGTAGAGATGCGCCTACTCGTTGAACTTCCATTTGGAATCGAACTTGCGTATTGATGCGTATGTGGCCTATACAGTGACTTGCACAGGTGAGACAATGCGCAAGGCAGTGCTTTCATCCTCCCAAACAAGTCTGGTACCACTAACCCGGGATTTGAAGCCGTCACCATGCCGTTCGTGATAGTGCTCCACTTGCCACTTTACCACCTGTGTCCTGAGCCCTTTCAAGAGATGCTGTTACATAATAGCACTGATGAGCAATTTCCGAAATGCCATACCATCTCTTATTACAATACTATCGTTGGATGCTCGGAAATTACAAGTTCGGGCCCAAGCACAGCTAAAGTCGGACACTTTGCTCATTACTAAACTATGTACTTTTCTTAGTCAACTTCAGCTTTCACCTGCATTTGAAAAAATGGCCTGAAAGACTTTGCGGTTCATATGGATCGAAACCGGTTTTAATAAACCGGATCCTGAATGCAAAGCACAAAGTTTTTTCAAACATATTCCGAGATGAAAGATGTTTGGCACTTTGCCAGTTCACCTTAATGTTGGGTTACAACATTTCAATTTACAATCGTTTAGCGATTAGGGCATGATTTCCACACTAATCTGTGTAGTTTTGCTGCTCGTTGCATAATTATATGTATGTATATTAAGTTCAAATTCTTACCTTCGTTTTGCAAACGCTTCCCATTTCCGTTCCAGGAGCTCCTCCAGCAATCCATCAAAAAAATCAAGATGACTACTCTTATCCTGAAAGTAGCACGTCCGTTGACTGCTCGAACGACTTCACCATGAACTGCTCTTCTTTTACCCCATAA